>ML661902.1:25952376-26011710 GCA_007570785.1 Antilocapra americana | reverse complement strand
GTTAATATACTGCATTGTTGTTTTTGCTTCTGGCTTACTTCACTCTGGATAATGGGCTCCAGTTTCGTCCATCTGAGTAGAACTGATTCAAATGAATTTTTTTTTAATGCTGAGTAATATTCCATTGTGTATATGTACCACAGATTTCTTATCCATTCGTCAGTTGATGAAAAGTTTCTTTTTTTAATTGGAAGTAGAGTTGCTTTACAACGTTCTGTTCCTTTCTGCTTCACAGCAGAGTGCATCAGCTCTATGTACACATCTATCCCTCATTTTCTGGATTTCCTTCCCACTTAGACCACCACAAAGCATTAGGTGGAGTTCCCTGCATTGTACAGAAGGTTCTTGTTATCTATTCTATACGTAGTATCAGTGACGTACGGCCTTCCCTGGTGGCTCAGCTGGTAAAGAATCCGCCTGCAGTGCGGAAGACCTAGGTTCAATCCCTGGCTTGGGAAGATCCCTTGGAGAAGGGAGCGGCTACCCACCCCAGTATTCTTGCCTGGAGAATCCCATGGACTGTTCCATGGGGTTGCACAGAGCTGGACACGACTGAGCGACCTTCACTTTCATCAGTAGTGTATATTTGTCGATCCCAATCTCCCACCAGACTTGGTAGCCATAGCTTTGTTCTCTGTATCTTTATTTCTGCTTTGTAAATAAGATAGTTTATACCAGTTGTTTCAGATTCCACATATATATATTAATATATGGTATTTTTTCTTCTCTTCTTGACTTTCTTCACTCTATATGAGAGTTTCTGGGTCCATCCACCTCTCTACAAATAGCTGCTTGTTGGGAAGTAGGGTCAGAAGTAGGCCTGACTCCTTGGGTTCTGAAAGGCCATGTCATGCAGAATGGGGAATCTATCAAAGCTGGTGTTTTATTCAGAAGCAAGCTCAGTAGACCCGGCAAACAAGTGTTCTCTGATGGTTAATGGGGAGAAAGGAGCTGTAGGGAGCACAGACATCGTCCCGGTGGGTCATCCTCTGATTTTACGGTTTAATCTGAGGAACAGTTCCTGGCTCCTCTGCAGGGTTCAGTGCTCCCTTGACCTTACATAGTTTTCCATTATTTTAATTTTCCAGTTCTCATCGTTTCATACATTTTTGGTAGGACAGTGGCCCCACCTATGAGAGAGGGTGGACAAATTTAGCAATGAAACAAAATGAAATAAAAATAACGCACCCCACCTCAAGGATGATGCTCAGTTAAATTTGGATTTCAGATAAGTAATAAATGATCTATTAGAATCAGTAGGCCCTCTGCAGTATTTGGGATGTGCTCAAATAAAACTTTTGGTTCTTTATCCAGTATTCAAATTTCACTGATCATCTGGTATATTATCTGCTAACACTTCTCTGAGGGACAGAGTAGACGTCATTTAAAGTCAGGGGTAGTTTAAGAGATGCTTAAGTTTTACACCTCCATCTTTTAACTTCTGAAAGAGAGGCTAAAGTACTTAATATTTAAACTTTTTCTTCTTACTGAAAACAGTAGTGCAACTGCAGAGTATAGAGGAAAGGACAGAGGCTGTGTGATCAAAGGGTGTCGGGTCCCAGTTGGACTCAAAGACACCCGCTCTCTAGTATGTAGCCCTGGCTCTGTCTCTCCATCTCTCTCTCATCTCTGCACGGTAGGATAGACTTTCTCTGCCCACTGCCAGCTAGCAGGCTGTGCCCAGTGGACTGTGGATGGGGGTGACATCAGTCATTTCCAGGTGGCAGCACAAAGAGCCAGGACACCTCTGGCCACACCCCCTCTCTGCCACGGTGCCCCCAGCGCTCTGGGTGGGGGCTGCCCTCCCTGTCCTGGATCAGTGCTCTCGATCAGGGCTGACCCTCGATCACAGCCCACCTTCGATGGCCCCATCGTGTGAGGGAACATAGATAGTGGTACTGTACGTCCCTGAGGTTGGGGATGGTCCTTCTGCAGCATCAGCAGGCTCATCCTGACTAATACACGGGGTCAGCATACCTGGGGCAAGACCCCTGCCTTCCATCATATTAATGCATGGTGCCCATATTTGAAAAGATGGGGATAACATAACCAAACTTCTTGTATTCAGTTTTAAAATTTTGAAGTAGTCTGAAGCTCACGAGAAGTTGCAAAAAATAGCACAGTGTAGGCTGAGACATAAGTAAAGAGCATTAAACACAGTTTGTGGAAAATCCCGGCTTGGTCCACCTGAGGCGTAGCTCCTCCTGGTAATCGATGGATACGCTGAGTGTCAGAACGGTAGGAAGTTGGTTCTCCAAGAGTTCCCATGGTTTACTGGGGAGACAGCCCCTCTTAGAGCGAACAGCCGTCCTGCCGCTCGGCCGTCACTGTCCCATGTCTGGCTGGGGAAAGGCAGCCCTGTTGAAAAAGTATCTGCTCCTTATTAACTGCAAGTTGACATTTAAGGTTTCTTCTTTCCTTAGGGAACTGGTCCAAAGGCTTATGTAAGTTTTCTCTCTTAAAAAGCATGTTAAAACAATGCAGAATGTCTCGCGGAACCACATGAGGGCTGAAAAAGCAGGCAGAAGCCCTTCTTCCCACATATAGCATATCTTTGATGGGCCAAGGTCTTTGGCCGCGTCCATCCTTTTAGAGAGGTCTGTCCTGTGTCTGGGGCGGTCTGATGGCAAGTCATCCCATGCCACATTTTGGCCAAATGGGATCTGCAGATTCACCCCTGCCCCCCTTTTAAGGGGTGCTGTTAAGATGGGAGCAATTCAGCAGGGTCCCAGTGACCCCAAGGACCGAGAGCATTTGAGAGAGATGCAGTAGTTCGTATTTTCATTAGTACCCACGTGCAAGAATGTCCTCCTTGTCATCACACATTTGTTAAGCATCTCTCTGCTCAGACTTTAAAATAAAAAGTTGGGATGCTTCCCCGCCCCCCCCCCCCGCAAGTTTCCTTCTAGTTCAGGAACTCTGTGTTTGTCGATTCTCCGACATTTAGAAAATCCTCCTCAATTCCTCCCACCAAACCAGGTGTCTCTGTACGAAGCCTGGTCGGGAACCAATTACACGCAAGAGGGGCCCTGGAGAAAGACTCTGTCTCCCTCAGGAGTTGGATTATTTTATCAGTCTTTTCATACCAGCATTTAAATCATTGCAGTTTTTGTGATTTTTGTCTTTTAAAGATATGGCCAGACCCTTGAACAAGAAAGATACTGTGAAACAGGAGAAGATCATTGAAAATAAATAAATAAATAAATAAAACTAGGAGCTGTTTGTTTAAAGTGACAACTGAAGCCCCTTGCAAATCCTGGCTTATCGTTTTCTACATTTCAGTGCCTACAATAAATGAATTTACTGGTTCCCAGGCTTGTGCTGTACCCGGCTCCTGTGGTGCTGAGACTGTGGCCTGTTTCCTGGACTGATTTCCATATATCATATAATGTTTTTTTTTTTTTTTTCTGGATGTCCTTTTTCAACGCCATGTCTCGATTTGGAGTGGGGTCTCTGAAGCTGCCAATGGCTGTCTGTTCGGCTCTTGGATCCTTTCCAAGTTGCTGAGCTGCCTGGGCTGGAGATTCCCACCCCGCTGGTGGGGACTGGAGACCAATTGTCTCTGTGAGCCCAGTCTTATAACTCATGGACCCTAATCAATATCTGATGAACTTGAGAATGAGAAAAGGTGAGCCAATGAGCTTTCAGGTTGTTCCCAAGAATCTTGGAATACGGTAGTTAGTTGTAGGGCTTCCTGGGTAAAAAGTCTGCCTGCAATATGGGAGACCTGGGTTTGATCACTGGGTCGGGAAGATCCCCTGGAGAAAGGGATGGCAACTCACTCCAGTATTCTGGCCTGGAGAGTCCCAAGGATAGAGGAGCCTGGCGCGTTACATGGTTCGTGGGGTCACAAAATCGGACACGGCCGATCGACTAACACTCTCACTTCACTTTCGCTCAGATGTGCCCCCTCCAGCCCCGTCTCCTGGTGGGTTTTTCTGCTAGCCCCTCATACTGAATGGCATTCTCATCCCGTCTTTATCCACTTCAAGCTGACAAAACAAAATAGCATAGACTGTGTGGCTTAAAAACAAACATTTATGTCTCATAGTTCTGGAGGCTGGAAGTCTGAGATCTCAGGTGTCTGGTGAGGACCCAGCTCCTGGCCACCTTCTCCCTGTGTCGTCATGTGGTGGAGAGAGCACTCTGGTCTTTTCGTCCCCCTTAGCAGGGTACCAGTCCCATCGTGGAAGCCCCACCCCCATGACCTTATCTAATTCCCTCCCAAAGACTCCACCTCCAGATACCGTCACATGGCACATGGCGGCCAGGAGACGCGAACAGTCAGCCCATAGCACTCGGCTTTGTCCCCTTCTCCTCCCACATTCACCAAACACCTCTTCCTGCCTGGCTGCAGGCTGAGGCTCTGCACGTTGAGAAGACCTGGCTCCTGCCTCCTTACAATACATATTCCCGTAGAGCCAGATGGTAAACCAGTCCTTATGACTCAGTGCAGCAGGGCTGAGCTGGAGGTGTGTGCTGATTGCTTGCGGTCCATCCTGGAGGCGTGGGATGAGCTCCTGAGTTCTCTGGGAAGCAGAGAAGTTACACCGGGTCTCAGCCTAACGTAGCAGTACATAGAGGACATGGTTTGTGTAGGGAAACAAGATCGATCTTTGTGGGATCCTGGAGACGTGGTAGCAAACGCATCATAGATTAGGTGGGGCTTCATCATCTCGGGCCTTCAAAGCTGAACTAAGAGGTTTGGAGATGAAATTATAAGTCAGTAACAGAAAGAAATCTTCAAAATCTCTGAAATGTCAGCATGTTAACACAATCCACACTTCTAAATAATCCATGGGACAAAAAAGATATCTTGGGGACAATTAAAACAATTTTTTTGAGCTGAGTGAAAACCTGACCACAGTGTATTATAATGAGTGAAATGTATCTAAAGCCCTGATTGAAGGGAACATGTATCACTTTAAATATTTATACTAGAAGGGAAGAAAGATCCTAAATATTATTTTAAACTCGAGGGAAAAAGAGCAAATTGAAGTCAAAATAAGTAGAAAAAAGAAAATAAGATAGGCAGCGCCAGCATGGCATCTGCTCAGTCGTGTCCGGCTCTTTGTGACCCCACGGACTGTAGCCCACCAGGCTCTTGTGTCCAAGGCAAGAAGACTAAAGTGGGTTACCTTTCCCTTCTCCAGGAGACCTTCCAGACCCAGGGATCAAATCCATGTCTCTTGTGTCTCCTGCATTGCAGGCGGATTCTTTGGCCACTGAGCCAGCAGGGAAGCCCCAAGATAGGCAACAGCAGAAGTAAATGAAAGAAAGGTGAGAAAACTACAATAAGGAATATCCACATAACCAAAAGCTCCTTCTTTGTAAAGATCGGTGCAATTAATAAACATTGAATAACACTGAAGAGTGAAAGCACACATTACTAACATTAAGTGTGAAAGAGGGGAAGTCACTGCAAACCCTGCAGACATTAAAAGGTTTACAAGGCAACACCATGAACCACTTGCGGCCATACATCTACAACCTGGGTGACATAGAAATGAATTTCTTACATGAGGTTCTTTAAAAATTGAAGTATAGTTGACTTGCAATGTTGTGTTAATTTCTGCTATCAAAGCAAAGTGACTCGGTTATACATGTATAAACATTCTTTTTCGTATTCCACTATGTCTTATCATAGGCTATTGAGTGTAGTTCCCTGTGTTAGACAATGGGACTTGGTTGTTTACCCATTCTATACATAATGTATGCGTTAGTCGCTCAGTCATGTCTGACTCTTTGCGACCCTGTGGACTGTAGCCTGCCAGGTTTTTCTCTCCATGGAATCCTCCAGGCAAGAATACTGGAGGGGGTTGCCATCTCCTCCATCTACGTATAATAGTTTGTATCTGCTAATCCCAGAGTCCCAGTCCATCCCTCTCCTACCTACCCGCCTACTGTGGCAACTGCAAGTCTGTTCTCTATGTCTGTGAGTCTGTTTTGGTTTTGTAGGTAGGCTCATTTGTGCATTATTTTAGATTATATGTATAAGTGACATCACATGGTATTAATCTTTTTCTGTGACTTAGTATGGTGATCTCTAGTTCAATCCATGTTTCTGCAAATGGCATTAGTTCATTCTTTTTTGTGGCTGAGCAGTATTCTGTTGTATGTATGTAGAAATGAACACATATTTCTTTTTTAAATATTTTGTTTGCTTGACATGTTTCTTGAAAGACAAAAATAACCAACACCGATTTAATAAGAAATAGAACATAATAACTCTGTAGCTATTACTTTAATTGAATTTATAATAATTGAATCTTCCCACAAAGATTCTAATTCAGATGGCCTCAGAGGTGAATTATGGAAAATATTTAAGTAATGATATTAATCCTAATCTTATACAAATTCTTTCAGAAAAACAGAGGAAGATGGAAAAACTTTTACACTCATTTTACAAGTCTTTGTGGGAAAACTACAGACCATGTCCCTCATACATGTAGAAGAAACAATCCTTAATGAAATATTATGAAAGCAAGTTGATCAGTTGTGTCTGACTCTTTGCGAGCCCATAGACTATACAGTCCATGGAATTTTCCAGCCAGAATACTGGAGTGGGTAGCCTTTCCCTTCTCCAGGGGATCTTCCTAACCCAGGGATCGAACCCTGGTTTCCCGCACTGCAAGAGGATTCTTTACCAGCTGAGCCACCAGGGAAGCCCAAGAATACTAGAGTGGATAGCCTATCCCTTCTCTAGTGGATCTTCCTGACCCAGGAAATCAAACCAGGGTCTCCTGCATTGCAGGTGGATTCTTTACCAGCTGAACTACTAGGAAAGCTCCTTAATTCCGTGAAGTGGATACAAATATTTCCTTTGATTCTTCTGCTTCCACACAAGATAGAGTCCCAAGGGATTAGATTTATCCTCATACCTGAAACTAAAAAATAAAAACTGAAAACCAGACAAGAGATATGAAACAGTAGTTTTCAAGGCCCTGGGGAATTACACAGCAAAGGACGTATAGATCCCTGGGAAGTGTTTAGTGATTGAATGAGCCCTAGGATCGCCCCAGCTTACTTACTGCTTTGACAGAATTTCTGGGCTGCTGCATAAGAACATGGAACTCAGGCAGAGCCTGGGTGCCTTGCCGATCTGGGACAAGGAGCTGAAAGTCTGAGGTAGCTGAAGTTTGCAGGGTAGAGCACTGGAGAGTAGGGACTAGATGGCAAAGTCTGGAGGACTGCAGGAGGTCCTCCTGCAGCTCTTAGCAGACCCCGTCCTCACATGCATGGAAGGGAATCACCTAAAGCTGGGGAAATGCATCCAAAAGGCAAGCATGGAGGCGCAGGAATAGTGCCTGCTGCCATCAGCCAGGCTGGAACACTCGTAACTCGCCGGCATGGTCAGCATCCTGTGGATGGTCTTGCCTTCCTAGTGGGGAGTATTAGACTTAGACGGAGCTCTAATAAATCATGAAAACAAGCCGTGAAAATCAACTTTTTCCAGGTAACGTAATGTCATCCTCTAGTTATGCCAAGAAAATGCAAGATTATTAATAGAAATAAAAAAGCCCAGCACCCGACAAGGTAGAAATTGCACTGTCTGGCATTGAATTCCAGATTATCAGATGTGCAGAGACACATGAAAATACAACCCATTATGAGAATAATCAGTCAACAACCAATCAAAATCAACTCAGACCAGCACAAATGTTATATTTAGCAAATAAGGACATTAGGATGTTTCTGTAACTATATTCTGTATGTTAAAAAATAGTTTAAGTAGAGACCTGGAACATATCAAAATGACCTGAATGATATTTATAGAGATGAATGCCACCGTGTATGAGATGAAATGTACACGGGCTTGTTGGGTCCTTTCTCTCTGTCTTCTCCTTCTGTGACCCCTATGAGGTGAATGTTGATGTGTTTAATGTGGTCCCAGAGGCCTCTTAGGCTGTCTTCAGTTGTTGTTTTTTTTCCATTCTCTTTTCTCTATTCCGTTTTGTGGCAGTGATTTCCACCATTCTGTCTTCCAGGTCACTTCTCTGTTCTGCCTCAGTTATTCTGCTGCCGATTCCTTGGAGTGTATTGCTCATCTCTGCTCTTTAGTTCTTCTAGGTCTTTGTTATACAGTTCTTGCATCTGCTCCATTCTTTTTCCAGCCCTGGATCATCTTCACTGTCATTGTTCTGAATACTTTTTCTGGAAGGTTGCCTATCTCCGCTCCATGTAGCTGTTTTTCTGGGGTTTTGTCCTTTCATCTGGAACACAATTTCCTGTCTTTTCATTTTGATTGACTTTCCGTGGTGTGGTTTTCATTCTGGTGGGTGATATTGTAGTTCTTCTTCTTCTGTCTGCCCTCTGGTGGATGAGGCTAAGAGGCTTTTGTAAGCTTCCTGATTGGGGGTGGGGGGAACTGGAGATGGAAAAAACTGGGTCTTTCTCTGATGGGCAGGGCAGTGCTCAGTAAAACTTTAATCCAATTTTCTGTTGATGGGTGGGGCTGTGCTCCCTCCCTGTTAGTTGTTTGACCTGAAGCAACCCAGCCCTGGAGACTACAGGCTGTTTGATAGAGTTAATGGTGACCTCCAAGAGGGCTCACAGCAAGGGGCAACACCCCCCCCCACACACACACACACGCCAGGCCTGCCACTGCCAGTGCCCCCATCCCTGGGGCAACCCACTGCCTCCACAGAAGACCCTCCAGTAAGAGAAAATATTTGAAAAGACAACTGCTGAAAACTTCCCAATGGGAAAGGAAATAGTCAATGAAGCCCAGGAAGCGCAGAGTCCCAGGCAGGATAAAACCAGGAGGAACACGTTAATCAAACTAACAAAAATTAAAGGCAAAGATGAAATATTAAAAGCAACAAGGGAAAAGCAACCAATGGTATACAAGGGAACTCCCGTAAGGTTATCACCTGATTTCTCAGCAGAAACTCTACAGACCAGAAGCGAACGGCACAGTATATTTAAAGTGAGGAAAGGGGGGAACCTACCGCCAAGGTCTCTCTACCCAGCAAGGCTCTCATTCAGATCTGACAGGAAAATCAAAAGCTTTACAGTCAAGCAAAAGTTAAGAGAATTCAGCACCACCAGACCAGCTCTACAACAAATGCTAAAGGAAGTTCTCTAGCAGGAAACACAAGACAAGGAAAAGACCTACGAAAAATAAACCCAGAGCAATTAAGAAAATGGTAATAGGATCATACATATCAATAATTACCTTAATGTCAACGTATTAAATGCACCAGCCAAAAGACCCACTGGGTGGATACAAACATACACACGTATGCACTTCCACTTAGCACATCGCTCTGCTTAACCCCTCAGATTGTGTGTAATTATTCTATACAGTTAGGTTACTCATGTTCCCATTATGGCTTGTAATTGTAATTATCTTTTATTTTTTGTCTGGCTACTGACTGTGAAAACTGATAAACATCTCTTACTATTGTGATTGCCTGTGTGTGTGCTAAGTCGCTTCAGTCATGCCTGACTCTCTGTGACTCTATAGATTGTAGCCCCCCAGGCTCCTCTGTCCATGGGATTCTCCAGGCAAGAACCCTGGAGCAGGTTGCCATGCCCTCCTCCAGGGCGTCTTCCCCACCCAAGGATTGTGTATTGGCAGGCAAGTTCTTTACCTCTAGTGCCACCGGGGAAGCCCACTATTGTGATTATGTAACTATTATTCGTTTTGGTATCATTGTATCATTGTATCATGATTGGTCAACAAAATAATAGAATTCTCTATCACTAAAACTACCATTTAATAGAAAAACCTATAATCACTTTTTAAAAATCCAAATGAGCATTAGAGTTATCTTGGAACTTTTTGAAAACTACAAATGCCCAGGTATTATTTTTTCCTCCAAAGCTCCAGATTTGATTCTCATGAGCAGCATGTTTAAAAACAACTGGACTGTATAATCTTTTATCTAGTTTGTTCTACTTTTTCTTTTTCATATTCAGTGCCCCCATTCATGTTTTCCAATTTCTCTGTCTCATTTTTCTGTTGTTCTGTCCCAAGCCTATATTATATAGTAGAAAAGCTCTTGTATGTGTACATATATACATAAATAATATTTATTGTGTATATTTATATTTTAGAAAGCATATTAATTTTTCCTAGCTAAAAAAATTATCACATTTTGGTCCTGCTTGTTTGACTAAGTATGAATTATTAATTATAATAATATAATAATTCATAATTATTAATTAAACTAGATTTATCAGTTATATTCACTCAAGACTTTGATATAGTTCCATTTATTCTAGCATCTAATATTATTGCTAAAAGTGTAGAAAGTTTATTATCTTAGTGATTTAAAAGATTTTGAATGAGGTTTGAAACTTCTAATCCAATTCTGAGAATATAAAGAAATATTATGCTGTAAAAAAAAAAAAAGAAACCCAGGAAATTAGCATGTGATACAGTACTATTAACTAAAGTACAGATTTTATTCCAGTTTCACGAAATTTTATGCTAGTGGTCATTATTTGTTTTCATACCTTATTCAAAATTCCGTATTGTATTTAGTTGCATTGAGTGGCTTCAGCTGCATGCAACAAATTTGATAAATTCTTTTTTCATTTTTATTCTCTTACAGATATTTTCTAATTTTCCTTGTCATGGATTCTTAGATACACCCATCATTTAAAAGTGTACATTTAATTTCCAAATACATGGGGTTTTTAAAGTATCTTTTATATTAATTTCTCATTTAAATGCTTTCTTCTCTGCAATCACCCTCTGTGTTTTTTCAGTCTTTTAACTTTACTGAGGCTTTCAGTGGCTAAGTCGAAGACCTTTCTTGGTAAATGTCACACTGCATTTGAAAGTATGTGGGTTATTTTCAAATAATCTTTAGATATTAATTTCTAACATAATTCCATAGTGATAAGAGAACAGACTCTGTATGATTTCAATACCTTTAGACCATGAAATTTTTTTTCACCTTGTTTTACGTCCTTGCATGTGTTCCAGTGTTTCCTGGTTTATAGTCTATGGGAAGTGAACAGAATTTCTATCCTGCTGTTGTGTGAAAATTTTATTAGTTATGTTGAATTGGTTCATAGTGCTATTCAGGTCTACCATATCCTTCTACTTTTCTGTCTATTCATTCTATTAATTTTTGAGAGTTTGATATTGAAACTCCAACTAAACATCTTAATTATCTGCCTAAAAATAATTGCAATATTCAATAGAACTATATGTAACTTTGTTCTGTATTTTCGAAGTCTCCTGTAAATGTGTTATCCGTATTGTATTTAGTTGCATTGAGTGGCTTCAGCTGCATGCAACAAATTTGATAAATTCTTTTTTCATTTTTATTCTCTTACAGATATTTTCTAATTTTCCTTTCTAATTACTTTCATAATTTAAAAAGTAAGATAGAAAAAAAGTATGCTGGATTGGATTAATAGGAGATTCGATTGCAGAAGAAAAGTTAAGGAGCTTGAAGACATAGCAATAGGAACTGCCCAGCACAGGCTTCCCTTGTGGCTCAGCTGGTAAAGAATCTGCCTGCAATGCAGGAGACCTGGGTTCAATCCCTGGGTGAGGGAGGTCCCCTGGAGAGGGAAATTGCTCCTCACTTTTTTTTTACCCACTCTAGTATTCTTGCCTGGAGAATTCCATGGACAGAGGAGTGTGGCAGGCTACAGTCCATGGGGTCACAAAGAGTTGGACACGACTGAGTGGCTGACACACACAGTGAAATGTGCAGAAAGAAAGAACAGAACATCAGTGATCCGAGGGGAAACTTCAGTGGCCCAGTGTAAGTGGAACAGGAGGCCCTGGAAACAGGGAAGGATGGGAGAGAGGAAAAGCATATAGAAAAATAATGGCCCCCCGCATTTTCCAAATTCTATGAAAACTGTCAGCCTGTGGACCTGAGAAGTTGCAGGAACCCCAAGACAAGGAATATGATGAAAACCACACTGAGGTACATCATAGTAAATTGGTCAACGCCAGTGAGGAGACAGTATTATAAGGAATCAGAGGGAAAAGACATACTATGTATGGAAGAGCAAAGATGAAGATGACAGGAGATTGCTCCATGGAAATGATGTGAGAAAAGCAGTGTCTTTATTTTTTATTGGTGTATAATTGGAATAGGAAATGGCAACCCGCTCTAATATTCTTGCCTGGAAAATCCCATGGACAGAGGAACCTGGTAGGCTGCAGTCTTATTATTTCTATCTCCTTAAAGGAGAGCCAACCGTTTGAACAAAAGTTGTCACAATATATTTTGGGATGTGTGACATATGTGTATGTTAAATGTACGAAACAATGGTGTAGAGATTGGGTCAGGAGAAATGAAGATAAGTTTCCTGCCTGTGCAGTGGTAGAATTCAGTATAGACTGAAAATGGGTCTCAGGGAACTTTGGGGGATGATAAAATATTCTACGGACTTCCCTGGTGGCTCAGTCATAAAGAATCCACTTGCCAAGCAGGAGACACGGTTCGGTCCCTGGGTTGGGAAGACCCCTTGGGGGAGAAAATGGCAACCCACTCCAGTATTCTTGCCTGGGAAATCCCATAGACAGACTCTGGGCTAGGGTTCCCAGGGCTGCAGCTCACGGAGGTGCAGAAGAGTCAGACTCGACTTAGCGACTGAACAATAAACAGCCAGAACAACAACAGTATTCTGTACCTGGGTACTGGAGTGTATATATTTGTCCCAACTTGTGGAGACTTAGAATGAGTCCATTTTACTGTATATTAATAATACCCTTTATGTTATACCCTGCATATTAATAATACACATATTATTATTGTTGCATATTAATAATACCCCAAAGTGGGTTAAAAATCTCTCCTGTGCTATTTTCGTCACCACCGCCGCCACCACCAGCGCTACAGCAGCAACAGCAGTAACGTGTGTCAGTGCTTGTGATGCGCCAGAAACTGTGGAGCCCTTTATGTGTCGGGTCTTTTAATTGCCATTTCATAATCATATGACTCATTTCATTGCCCCCAATTTAATGATGAGGAAACTCAGGCTTTCAGAATTTGAAGGCAGAGATTTAACTTCTGGCTCTCCAACTCAGGAGTATGGATTGACATGTCTACCACTTTGCCTTCCCGTTTCCATAGGAACGACAGTTATATTTCCATGTGGAAGAGGGTCATTGAGCTCAAAGTACTGTACAAACATAAATCAGGAACTTGGGATGAACATTACACACCACTTTACATAAGATAGGTAACCAGTAAGGAACTATGGTACAGCACAAGGAGCTCTACGTGATATTCTGTGATAACCTATATGAGAAAAGAATCTAAAAAAAAAATCAAAATATGTATATGTATAGCTCAGTCACTTTGATGTTCACTTTGAAACTAACAGAACATTGTAAATCAGCTATACTCCAATAAAAATTTTTAGAAGGAAACAACAGGGGAGAAATATGTACATGCTGTTCACTCCTTATAAGTCTCCAAAGCGCCAGAGACCGTTTCCTGGGAAAGCTCATCTGATTTGTACTTGACACGGACATCTCTCATCTGAAGGATTGAGACATCAAAGAAATTGCAACGGTCACAAAAACCTTCATGAAGCCGTTACCACTCCAGTCCAAACAGGATGTGGTGTGGTCATGAGCTCAGAAAAGAAAGGCGAAGTGTTATCTTTAAAATGAGGGGAGGATCAGTCTTTACTTTGATCAATCAGAAAGCATTTAGCACTGTCTAAATTTGAAGATCTCAGTTAAGCAGGAAAATCTGAGTACAAACCCACACATAAATCCATAGCTACATGTGCACAGAAAAAAGGACTGGAGAGACATAGACACACCGATAAAGGTATTATTTTTATGAGTTGGGATTGTGTGTACTTTATGCTCCTTTTTTCTTTACGTTTGTTGATGTTCCTCATATTTTCTGTAATCAGCATATGTTGTCTGTAAAAATCAGAAAAACATTGGTTTTAAAGGAAATCAAAAGTGCTTTTGAAGTGAAGGAATTAAGTGCTGCGGAGACAGGATTCTAGCCCTAGATATGGGGGCTTAAGTGAAATGAAGATTTCCTTAGAACACAGGGGTGTGGACCGATCTGGGTCTGTGATAGCGTGTCCAGAGCTTCGGTCAGCTCCTCCTGCTGTGGAGCCCTTCTGCTGGGGTTTGGGATGTGTCATCTTGTTTATGGCTGCCAACACACGCAGTGTTCCTCTCGAAGGACCCAGGAGTCCTTAGAGAAATTAAGAGTTTCCTTAAAAAGCTGAGGGCTGATTATCATGGGCTTGCGTTTGCACCCGTCACTGGTGTGGAAAGGCTCCGGATGCTGGGTGCCCAAATGCTTTCAGTGACTTTTATTTTTTCTGTTCATTTTCCCACTTTGACTTCTGCCAGTTTGGCCTGTTACTATAAAATTAGAAGACACTTGTCGCCGATATAATTGCATCCTTCTCTCCACTATGTGGCACCTCCTCCTTTAGCGAGCTCATCGAGAATGTGAGGTGTTGGAGGGGACCAGAGAGAGCAGGAGGCAGGAGCAGGCTCTGCAGTCCATTCTCCACCTCTTAGCTCCATGGCCTTGAGCCTAATCTGCCTGTGCCTCAGTTTCTTTTTAATTAATCTTCTTCTTTATCATTGTTTAAAATACATGACTCGAGGGAAAGCTTATACATCACATGCTTTAGGCTGTAAAGCAGAGTGATAACCGTGAACCAGTAACTTGGGTCCATTTCTATGCTGTCTACCTATCCTGGAAAGAAACTGCCTCAGTTTCCTATCAGTTCAGTTCAGTCACTCAGTCGTGACTGATTCTTTGTGACCCCATGGACTGTAGCCCACCAGGCTCCTCTGTCCATGGGATTCTCCAGGCAAGAATACTAGAGTGGGTTGTCATGCCCTTCTCTAGGGGATCTTCTCAATCCAGATATCGAACCCGGGTCTCCTTCATTACAGGCAGATTCTTTACCATCTGAGCCACCAGAATATGGGACTGTCAGGTCCTTAAGTATGCAAACATTCAACTTTGGAAAATAAGAATAAATAGCTTTCCAAAGTGTCTGTATCAATTCATACTCCTGCTCGCAATGTATAAGACCATCTGTTTATCTATATCCTCTCCAACACTTGATGTAGTCTAACTTCTAAAATGCTGCCAACAAAGTGTAAAGTGATACCTTATCAATGACCTGGATATGTATTTTTCTGATGATTAATGAGATTGAGCCCCTTTTCATAAATGATTGGGATTTGTGCTTCTTCTGTAAAATGCCCATTAATGTGTTTTACTTATTTTTTTTACTTGGACTTTTGGGTTTATTTCCTTTTATTTTGAAGGACTTTCCCAAATACTAATTCTTTGTTCTTTATAGGACAGTGTGTTTTAACATTATTTCCCAGTTTGTGGCTTTTCTTTTTACTATTTTTCGGTAACTTAAAAAAAATATTTGTTTATGTGCCTGTGCAGGATCTTTGTTGCAGCGTGAAGGATCTTTAGTTGTAGCACAAAAACTCTTAGTCGCAGCATGCAGTATCTAGTTCCCTGACCAAGGGTCAAACCCATGCCCCTGGCATTGGGAGTGTGGTCTTAGTCACTGGACCACCAAGGAAGTCCCCTTGTGGTAACTTTTGATGAACATAAGCTATTAATTGTAATAACTTAAACTTTATTAATACTTTATTTTATGTTAATACTTTTTGGGTGTTAATACTTTCTCACACCAAGATAAAAATTTTGTTTTATATTTTCTTCTTAGATTTTTTTTGTTTTCCACATTTCAGCCTTTAATCTATGTAGAATTGACTTTTGTTAATGGTTTGAGTTGGAGGTCAAATTTCATTTCCCCCCCATCTGAGCAGCTATTGGTACCAGCATCTTTTGGTAAATAGGTCTCCCTCCCTCCACTGATCTGCAGAGCCATGTCTGTCTTATCTCCAAGTCCCATGGGTGTGGGGGTCCAGTAGAGGCTCCGTGTCCTATTTCAATGCCATTTTGTTGCTCTCTGCACAAATATCACACTACTTTATTTGCTCTATAAAAGTGTAGTCGCTTAGTTGTGTCTGACTCTTTGTGGTCCTGTGGATTGTAGCCCGCCAGGCTCCTCTGTCCATGGGATTTCCTAGGCAACAATACTAGAGTGGGTTGCCACTTCCTTCTCCAGGGGCTCTTCCAAACCCAAGGATCAAACTTTGGCTTCCCACATTGTGGGCAGACTCTTTACTCTCTGAGCCACCAGGGAATCAACTCAAAAGTGCCTTATCTAGTCTTGATCCTTTGCTTTTCCACAGATATTTTAGCATCAGCTTGTCAATCTCATGAAAAGCCCAGTTCAAGTTTTGATTGGAATCGTAGCCTTCCTTTCCGGAAAGACTGACATCTCCATGACATTGAATGTTCCTATCCATGAACATGGACTATCTTTCCATTTACTGTGGCACTTTTTCATGAATTCAGTAGAGTTCAAAATCTCTAGACTTCAAAAGACTTTAAAGCATACACATTGTACCATTTATAGATTCATTTCTGGATACTTTCTGATTTTGGTTGCTATTATAAAAGGTGTCTTTCTTCCTATTAATTGACTCCTAGTGTTTGCTGATGGTGTATATTAATGCAATTTATATTTGTATATAGCCAGTACCTTGCTAAACTTATTACTCTAATAATATTTTACCTAAATTCTTCTGAGACTCCATGTAAATAGTTGTCCTATTTTCTTTATTTAAAAATAGAACTGATGATGATAATAATTCACCTGGTTATAACTTATAAAAGTCATACATGCAAAGTGCTTAGAGTTGTGAGCTATCTGTGTGGTTACCTTTGTTATTAAAGTAATGACTCTTGTTTCTTATAAAAGTTTTTCATGCATGTTATAAAAACCAAAGAAATGTAGAGAATGCAGATAGAAAACCAACAAACCACCCATCACTCAGAAGCAAGTAGGATAACATTTGGTGAACATCATGCCGGGTTTTCTCTATGAATAGAAGAATAGTTAAGTACATAGATAGGCAAGATGAAATAATTCTTATAAAAGTAGTATCATGTATTTTTATGATTAAAGAGATTAAATTTTAGTTTTATTTGACTTTTTAAAATGGGAAAGAAACCTGATGGCATAGCTGAGCTTTCATTTCCTCACCACAAGAGATATCAACTTTTAAAGATCTTACTTCAGAGAAAAGTTTTAAATAAACATAAGTAGATGAGTCATTAGGTGTTTGTTAAATCACATTTCTTTCTTTTTTTTTTTTTTTGCAGTAGGTCCTGACTGCCCACTGTAAAATTAGAGTGAGTAGCTGTCTCACACAACTCCACTCCTCCTTTTTCCATCTACCTGTTTCTGTTACATATAATTTTTGTTTTGTTATGTGTTCTGTCTTGAGTTCTTTGAGAATAGATAGGTGTGTCAAAAGTGGATTGAAGAGTGATACCTGCAGAAGGAAGGAATAAGGGAGCTGTCAGTCTGTGGTTCAGATCTGGCTGAACCCCTGCCCATCCAGTGAGGAGCTCCAGAGCAAAGATTGCCCCTTAGAGGGGTCCCACACTGGGCGGGACTGGCAAGGCCCTTCCACCACCACCTTGCTCAGTCATTGATGGTGACAACTCCAAGAAGAGGGGCTTCTCTGGTGGCTTAGAGGTGAAGAATCCGCCTGCTAGTGCAGGAGACTTGGGTTCCATCCCTGAGTCAGGAAGATCCCCCTGGAGAAGAGAATGGCAACCCACTCCAGTATTCCTGCCTGGGAAATCCCATTAATGGAGGAGCCTGGGGCTATCATGGGGTCGCAAAATTGTTTGATGCAACTAAACAATAACTCCTCCTAGGAGAGCATAACCTCTGCTCAGAAGCAGAAGGAAGGAGCAGCTGGAGCCAGCTCCTCACAGCTGGATCTGCAGGGGCCTCTGAGAGGAGCATCTTTGTATCTGCCACTCCGGGTTTATAATATTTACCACCAAAATAGCACAGTCCTTCATTGTTTCATTTTAGTCGTAAATGTAAATACTTGCATCACTAACCACCGGTGCTTTTCCCAGGTTCTGGCTAGAGTTCTTTGTTTTGGCTTGTCTTTTGTTTGCTTGGGTTTCTTGTCCAGTATTTCTTTCAAGAAGGATTTATAGGTTCTATATTCCTGAGCTCTTTATATTTGAGAATGTTTGACTTTTACTTTCTTCCTGAAGGACTGCTTGGCTAAATCACTTTCTCTGCCCCGCCCCTCAACCAAAGAGTAGACATTGCTCTTTGGATGAGCGTGATGTTAATGGGTTTTCCACCCCCTCTTGTAAATTATGTACTTTTTTCTGGTTGTATGCTTAAATAATTAACTCCTTAGCACTGATGTTTAGGGACCTCCCTGTCTGTCTGGTGGTGAGGACTTCACCTTTCCATTGCAGGGAGTGTGGGTTCAGTCCCTGATCTGAAAGCTTAGAAGCCATATGTCTCTTGGCCAAAAAACCAAAACATAAACAGAAGCAATATTGCAACAAATTCAATAATAAAGACTTTAAAAATGGTACAGATCAAAAAAAATCTTAAAAAATGGATGTTTAATAAAAGCCAGGGTATATCTCATAATCTATTTCTGTCAAGAAATGATCTTTTTCCTGGTACATGTTTGTCCTTTCAATTGGTGTAGCCACTTTTTTCTTCATTTGGGGAAGATTTTCTTGTATTATATCTTGCAATTTCTTCTGTTCCACTTTTCTACTTTAGGGCACATATTTTCCTTCTATTGAAATACCCCGCTTGGCCTCCATATTCATTGTCTTCTCTTAGATTACCTTTATCTCTTTTTTCCCTTTTGCATATTCTGTGACTGCCTCAAATATTAACTCCATATTATATATTTGATTTTCAGCCATGTCTAGTCTCTCCTTGATTATAATTTGTTTATTAGATCTATAAATTGTTTCTGTGTTTGGTTCCTTGGCTGGGCAATATTATTCTTTTATTTTCTAATCTTCCTTTTTGGGTTTTGTGCAGTTGCATTCATTTTTAAACATATATTTAGGGACTTCCCTGGTGGTCCAGTGGTTAAGACCCTGTGCTTTCACTGCAGGGGACGTGGGTTCAATGCCTGGTTGGGGACCTAAGATCCCACATGTCGTGCAGCATAGCCTAAGTAAATAAATACATAAAAATATATATTTAGTGTGGAAAACTCAGAGGGAATCTGATTCTGTGTCTAGGGTCGTGTTTTCTTCTAGACTTTATCTTTCAGTGGTGGTTCATGCTTCCTGCCTCTCTAGTCTCTCTTTCTTTCCTCTTGTCCTCTTCCTTTTCATCTTCACTTGTTACCTCGACATTCTTTCCATCTTTCCATCACGTGTCAGGAGCTGCTCAGCCTAGCCTTCCTGTTTGTGTGATACATTCTCCCATCCTGCCTGGGACTCATTTATCTTTTCCTCTCTCAACCATATGGTCATCCCTGAGCATCCTCGGGAAAGGGGTTCCAGGAACCCCTTAGGTACCAAAACCTTCAGATATTCAAGTGTTTTACATACAAGGGGACAGTGCGATGAACACAGTTCGCTCACTGAATCCGTGGATTTCTGCACCCCCCAGATTCACCCAGCTATGGTCAAAATTTCACATTAGTTGAATTTGCAGATATGAGCCCCGTGGACATGAAACCCACAGACAGGGCATGTGTAGACACAGAGGATGAAGTGTGATTTGAAACTCTGTGTGGCTCTGAGATTTCTTGTCATCTACATTTGTGAACAGTGAGGGAATAGGAGGGGGGCCCTCTGCCAAGGCTGAGGGCTGTTGGCACCAAGAGTCCCAGTGCTGACATCTTCCCGGGGCCCACTGACCCAGCCAGGGCACGTTCTTCCTCTGAGGGGCACCAGACAGTTGGTCCAGCTCAGCACAGTGCCCTGGTAGGGCTGCCAGATAAAATGTGGGATGTCCCAGGGAAATCTGAATTTGAGACGCACAGTGGATGATTGTTTAATGTAAGTATATATGAGGTGTTTGGGCACATTTTAGTGTCCTCAATCTGGCAAACCCCCTGTCCTGGAAAGCATCATTTTCCCCTGCTGAGCTCCTTCTAGTATGCTGGGACTTCTGCTCTTGAGGGTTTTAACTTCACTTTTTGCCAGGCTGTCTGTGTCCCCTCCCCGCACAGCCCCCATTGCAGGAGCCATGTAAGAATTCTCAGCATTAATGTCTTTCCTCAGAAAAGCTTCCAGGGCTGAAGGGTGGGGTCAGGAAGCACACATCTTTATGCCAAACTGGAACCTCCTGCTTTTCTCTTGGCTGCCCTTTCCAGCACTTCTGGCACAGGGCAGCACTTGGGCCAGTGGATTTTGTTTGTATGAATTTTTTTTTTTTCACTTGGTTGAGTATCAGAGGACTTCTTCATTCTGCCATCTTCACCCGGAAGTTCTCCCTGCAACTGTTCTTTGTTTTCAGTTTGTTTTAAAATAAATGTCATTTCACTTCTTTTTTTAAATATTTATTTCTTTGACTGCACTTGACTTCCCAGGTGGCTCGATGGTAAAGAACCCACCTGCCAATGCCAGAGATGTGGGCTCGATCACTGGGTCAGGAAGATCCCCTGCAGGAGGAAATGGCAACCCACTCCAGTATTCTTGCCTGGAAAATCCCACGGACAGAGGAGTCCATGTGGTTACAAAGAGTGGGACATGACTTAGCAACTGAGCATGGGCTGGATATTAGCTGTGGCACGTGAGATCTAGTTCCCTGACCAGGGGTTGAACCTGGGTCCCCCTATATTGAGAGCGCGGAGTCTCAGCCACTGGACCACCAGTGAAGTCCCGCCCCCTTTAATTGTGTGTTCAACCGAATACTTAGTGAATGCCTACCGTACATTCTCTGCCACTGAGGAAGAAGAGGTGACCCCGGAATTCTTGCCCGTGTGCCAAGTCTATCATAGATGCTGGGAAGGATGCCCATGTTTTACAGGTCGTTCATCTTGTCTCCCCATTAGACCAAGAGCTCTTTCAAGGCAGGAGGGAGACCTTAGGCACCTCCATCCTCATCTGGACGTTTCCCAAATGTTTATTGTTGCACAGATAGCTGAATGAGTGCCTGAGATGCAGGATTCCAAGATTAAAGGGGGATCTCTGGGTACAGTAGATTTGGGGGAACAAGGATGTTGGGGCCTGATACCTCTGACTTTCAGCATGTCATGGGCACACAAAGATGGATGCACTTGGCTCTCCCTTTTGGGGCTCACTGGAACAGGGGTGGAACCAATCAGTTACTGAGAGTTCCAGCTCTGGTTTCACTTCTGTTACCATAAACCAGATGCTAGATGAGTTGATGGACTCTAGAAACAAACTATCAATACAAAGCTTTAAACGAGGGAAACGTGTCCCAGGCAGTGGGAGTTCAGGAATCAGTGAGACCCTGTGGGTTTCAGTGGAATTTGTCATCAGAGGAGAGCCAAGCCAGCCTGTGGGTGCAGAGGGGTTCAATGGGGTCAGAGAGAACTGGCTGGGCTCTGGGGGACCAGCCAGGAGGATGCTGGGGGAGGGGTAGACAGGGCTGCACAGAGGAGAGGCTGGAGCTGTTTTTCGGGTCACTTAGCATTCGCCAGCAGAGGGAAGCTGCAGAATAGGGCAGAGGCATGGAGGTGTGACAAGCAGGGTCTACTCCGGAGCTGTCGGTATGGCCTGGAGGGAGCCAGGGAAACAGGTGAGGCTGGGAGCAGAGGGCAGGTTGTAAGGCCTGCAGGCCACGCTGAGGGCTTGGAAGGAAGTCCGCATGGGGCCTTGGACAGGATGGAGCAGAGGTGACAGGATCATTCTTCCACTGCCTCCTTTAAAGAGTGTTAGCAGACTTGCCCAAAATAACTGGGCTCACACCATTTTCCAGCTAACCACTAGATATTCGGGAAAACATGAGCAATTCTGTAGCTGAATTCCTGTCTAGCCGGAAAAGCTGTTGCCCCATGTACATTTTGGGGTTGAAGGAGGAGAAGGCTAAGAGGAGAGGTCAGCTCTCTCTTATCTGGATCACACCCTCCCTGACCTTTCTGCCTCTGTGATTCAGCGAGCATAAGTGGCTAGTCCATTTATAGATGTGCAGTTTGTCCTTTCAGTTCTGGGTAACTCCAGAATCATCCAAAACACTAGCTTTTCTTTTTTTTTCTTTCTCATTTGTTTGTTTCTCTACTTTTGTTAACAGCGGGCTGGAAACATGCTGTCAGAATTCTCTCTTTGTATATACATCAGATGGTATTATTTTCTCCAAAAGTGAGTTCCAGGAAGAAAACTCACGAGCCTTACCTCCTCTGGGTGAGGTCCACCCAGCGAAGTCCCTCGGGGAGGTGTCAGGGCCTGTCCCAGGTGAGTCCAGGTGGATGGTGTAGACCAAGCGTGTGCGTGTTTGGAGCAGGTGTCTATACCAGCTCGACAAGCATTTAGCAAGGATGTTATACTTGAGCTGAAGGCAGGACACAGCTGATTGAGGCTTTGGTCCCTGACCCCTGGGAGCCAACAGTCTAAAAGAGGAGATCCTCCAGACATGCATGAATCAGTCATGAGACTGCAATACGATACCCAGCAGGCCCAGCACCTTCTGCTGCACGCAGTACACCATGCCTGGGGTGGGAAGAAGACTGTGCTGCCTCCTTTCAGAATCCCGGGACTCTGAGATGCGGCGGGCAGGGCCCGGAAAGTCGTAAAACCAGACCTCTCGCCATAGACTCCTACAGTCTTAGCTCTGTAGAGTCAAACCTGTTTGGAATAACAAAAAGGAACCATGAACTATATGCAGAGCATCTGAGGGTCTCCCCAAAAGTCACGTTCATCCAGAACCTCAGGACACGAGCTTATTTGGAAATAAGGTCCTTGCAGACGTCCTTAAAATCTGGCTAGAAATGAGGTTTGCACTGGGGTGCAGTGAGCCCCAAATGCAGTGATGGAAGAGAACACAAAGAGGCACAGAGAAGGAGCCACAGGGGCAGAGACTGGAGTGGTGGCTACCACAGGCAACAGCATCTGGAGCCACCAGAGCTGGGAGAGGCAGGAACGAGCCTCCTTGGAGCCCTACGAGGGAGCATGGTCCTGAAGACACCTTATTTGTGGACTTGGAGACTCCAGAGCTGTGACAGCGAGTTTCTGCTGGTTTTGGTTCAGTCGTTCAGTCGTGTCCGACTCTTTGCGACCCCAGGGACGGCAGCACGCCAGGCCTCCCTGTCCATCACCAAGTCCCGGAGCTTGCTCAAACTCATGTCCATCGAGTCGGTGATGCCATCCAGCCGTCTCATCCTCTGTCGTCCGCTTCTCCTCCTGCCTTCAGTTTTTCCCAGGATCAGGGTCTTTTCCACCAAGTCAGTTCTTCTCATCAGGTGGCCAAAGTATCAAGCCACCGTATTTGTGGCCATCTTTTACTTATAGCAGCCATAGGAAACCGATACATAAAACTGTCTTTTTTTTAATATCAGAGGTAACATATATTTTATTGTAAGAATCTTAAAATCCCAGCAAAAGCATGAAAAATAAAATACAAAGAAAATCATTTATTTTTAGATACTGACAATAACCCTAGTGTGAATTACAAATTGTGACCTTGCTTGTCTTCTGGTGACTCAGATGGGACTGTCTAAAATGGGCAGCTAGGGGGAAGGCAGAGGTGGACCAGACAACTCCATTGTCCCCGCTGGCTCGCTCGCTCTCATTCTGCTCCCATCATCTCCTCTCTATGGCCAGGCTCTTCTGTCCCCACACCCTCTTCCCTGACTGAGCCCATGTGGAGTTGGAGGTTTTTGCTTTCTATTTCTGGGTCTGAGACAGCACCCACGGCCATGGGTTTGCTCAGTCTCTTAGATAAGATTGCTGGGAAGCTCAGCTTTGAACACCAGCGGTCAATCAGAACCACCTTTCTGCACAGAGAGCAGGAGAAAGACCTGCAGAGGTGCTCAGAGGCCCCGGGAGCAAAGGGCTGAGACCCGGTGGTCAGATAATTAGACAGTTGGTCCCCTAGGGCGCTGACTATGCAGGTGGCCCCGCCCCTGTCCTCCCATCCCTTCAGGCTTGTTTCTACAATTGAGGGTGAAGCAACAATGCATTTTCATGAGATTGCTGGGAGAACTAAATGAGGCAAGGAATGTGGAACCACTTTGTAAACAAAAAAGCAATAGGTAAGTGGAAGACTTTATCACTGTCTGTTGAAAGAGCTGAAAATATAGATAAAGCCTGTGAGACATCCATCCAGTATTTCTGGCCCCCATGTTCAATTTGTTCACTAGACACCAGCTGGGACATTCAGGCAAAGAGTTTCTGTTGCTCTCCAGCCAGCTCAGCTCCTGCAAGCAAGGCCTGAAATCCTGTCTGGATCCTACCTGCAGCTCAGGTGGGCCAGCCAAGGGGAAGACGCTGCTACGCGTCTGCATCTGGGAACAGAGGGGCATCTGACACCATGCAGGCGCCACGAGGTCGGGCTGGGGGAGCGCCGTGTGTGCCCCTGTGTTAACACAGAGCAAGGCAGGCACACTCGCTCTCTAAGGCTCAGATGGGTGGTCAGTATCTTAGGCTCTGTGGGCCCCGATCTTAGTCTACCTGGGCTGTGTAACAGATCACCTTTGTTGACAAAGGTCCGTATAGTCAGAGCTATGGTTTTTCCAGTAGTCATGTAGGGATGCGAGAGTTGGACCGTAAAGAAGGCTGAGCACAAAAGAATTGATGCTTTTGAACCGTGGTGCTGGAGGAGACTCTTGAGAGTCCCTTGGGCTGCAAGGAGATCAAACCAGTCGATCCTAATGGAAATCAACCTTGAACATTCATTGGAAGGACTGATGCTGAAGCTCCAATACTTTAGCCATCTGATGCAAAGAGCAGACTCATCGGAGAAGGCCCTGATTCTGGGAAAGACTGAGGGCAAAAGGAGAAGGGAGTGGCAGAGGATGAGATGGTTGGATGGCATCACCGACTCAATGGACGTGAATTTGAGCAAACTCCGGAAGATAGTGAAGGCCAGAGGAGCCTGGCGTGCTGCAGTTCATGGGGTCGCAAAGAGTCAGACATGACTGAGCAACCTGTCAACAATCACAGACAGGTTACCATAGGCTGCGTGGCTTGTAAACAACAGAAATTTCTCTCAGATCCTGGAAGTCTAAGGTCAAGGCACTGGCCTGTTTGGTGTCTGGTTAAGGTCTGTTTTCGGGTTCATCAACAGCCAGCTTCTCGCTGTGCCCTCACTGGCAGAAGTGACAAGGGGATTCTCTGGGCCCTCTTTAACTAGGGCACTGATCTCCCTCATGAGGCTCTGCCCCCATGTTCTTACCTCCTCCCAAGAATCCCACCGCCTCCTCAATCTGGGGTTTATTATTTCAACCTATGGGTTCAGAGGAGGGACGCAAACATTCAGACCAAAGTAACTGGGTTACCCAGGTTGGCGCTAGTGGTAAAGAACCCGCCTGCCATTGCAGGAGACTTAAGAGACGGAGGTTCAATCCCTGGGTTGGGAAGATCCCACGGAGGAGGAAATGACAGCCCACTCCAGTGTTCTTACCTGGAGTATCCCACGGGCAGAGGAGCCTGGTGATCTACACGTTCATAGGGTCTCAAAGAATCGGACACAACTGAAGCGACTTAACACACAGTGTCACAACCAACAATTCAGCTCTGTTAACAAAGTCGGCCACAGCCCATACGTCCATCCGTGGGCCTGGCTGTGTGCCAATAAAACTTTATTTATGAAATCCAGCAGTGGGTTGGATTTGACCTTTGGGCTGAGGTTTGCTGACCTCTGATCAGAGAGGTTTGGGGAAAGGTTTGGGTGACTTTTATTTTTTTTTCCCGTACTTTGATTTCTGTGACTTGGATCGTAAGACTAAGGGTTCCTGAGATGACACGGCCCGCTGAGTTGTAATGGAACACAATGAGCTTGTCCTCTGGAAAGACGCCTCCCCAGGACAGGTGTGTGTGTGGGGGGTGTGTCTTCAGGGACCCGGCTGGGCTTACAGGTTGATGGAAGCCCCTCGCAGAGCTGGGAACGGTCGATGACTTTCTTTTCTTTCCTGCACTGAGGTGTCTGTGTATTACAGCGGCCGACAGCCAGTGGTTTCTGGAACTGCAGCAGAATAGCTCCTGTGGGTGAATTTCTGATTCTACTCATCCCTGGGTCTCAGAGGGCAGAGAGAAGCTGCAAGCGTTTGCCAAGGACATGGTGGGGCTGGCTGAGATCGTTGGCTAATTCACACTTTCGCTTGAACACAGATGGCTGGGCCCCTAGGAAACCTGGGCATTGTTTCCTGGTTAATCTGAATTCAGAAAACGCCCCTATGTGCCCTGCTCTGTCTTTGTTCTTGTTATGGATATTATGCCTAATTAAGGAAAGCATTTATCAAGTAGTTTCTTGGAGCCAGGTGCTATGCTAGGCACTTTATATCCATCTCAGATCTTGACAACAGCAGCCGAGTTAGCTGGCATTAACTCCAGTTACAGCCGAGGAAATAGGGACTCAGGCAGATGGAGCCGAGTTCTCTCCATCAAAGACTGTTTAAGTAAATGATGAGGCTTCCATTGAGATCCCAAGGGTGTCCTGGGTACCACTGTGTGGGGGACCATTGGCCTGGGTCTCCTCTAGAGGAGACCCCAGCTCTGGGTCCTCATCGCTTTGTTGTCTGGGTCCCTCTTGTTCTCCTTCTAGGCATGGGCAGGGTTGGCCAGACAGAGGGCATGTAGCCACCGCGTAGAACCCGCCGGTCCCTTCAGAGAGTCCTGGACTCCTCTACAGGTTGTCCACAGGGACGTGGACATGGTCCAGGAGCTCCAGGGCGCCTGTGCCTCCAGAGACCTGTGTACCAGCCTGAAGCACATCCCTCCTCCTGGGCGAGCACCCTGCTTTGCTCCCCCACCCTCTGAAGCCAGACTGTGGTCATCCTGAGGCCAGACCCGGGCCTCCCTTTCCTGCAAGTCCCTGGTGCCCATCAGGATGTCAGACATGGAAATGTTTGGTGGGTGGGCCAGAGATGACTGAGTTGGAAAGAACTTCCACGTGGCTTAATGTCGTCACTGTAACAGCTCTTGGAGTGGCGGTGTGTGTGATCATCCTCCTTACATACAGTGGCCCAGACGGTGAAGAACCTGCCTGCAGTGCAGGAGACTCAGGTTCGATCCCTGAGTCGGGAAGATCCCCTAGCGAAGGGAATGGCAACCCACTCCAGTATTCTTGCCTGGAGAATCCCAAGGATAGAGGAGCCTGGCAGGCTACAGACTATGGGGTCGCAAAGAGTCGGACACAACTGATCGACTAACACTTTCACCTTTTCACTGGCTGGCACACGTCAGACAGTGGGCATAAGACCGAAGTAATGGTGTTATTTACCTTCTGTTTACTGAGCCTGCACCATCCATGCTGGGAGCTTGTCCCAGCCTGCGGAGGGCGGGCTGTGTTGGGCTTGGGATGGAGAAACCCCTGACTTTTGAACCCCAGAATCCAACCTCAGACCCTCACTGATTTTGTGCTCCTGGGCTGGGACTTCACAGCTGACAGGTTCAGCTGGCTTCTCTGTGAATCGGGGATTTTGGCATCTGCATGGCAGGGCTGTTGCGAGGCTCAGTGTGCAGAACAAATCATGCTGCGCCTCTTGTCCCTCGGCCTCTTTGGAAGAGTACTTGGCTCCGACAAGAGTCATCAGATGGAAACCCAAACCCAGAACGTGTCAGAGGAGCTGATGGTAAGGCTGGAGTGGCGATGGAGTGAGCTGGCACGACTCTCTGACGCATCCTCTTTAATTGCTGTCTTAATTGTAGACTCTGTGGAGTACACACGCTGGACCATTTACCGTCAGCCGTGCTCTCTGATCTCTTTCTGATCTCCGGGTTGTGTTATCAGGTTCTGGGGGTGCTCTTGTGGCCTCCTCGAAGGACCAACTTGGACTTAATCCTGAGCAAAGGTGCTGATTATCACTGGGCACCTGCTGCGCTCCAGGGGTTGCTTTTCTTTCTCACCACAGCCTGGAGGCGGGTGTGGTTCAGTCCGTGTTACAGGTGGGACACTGGGGTCCCCCAAACCAAGAGGACCCTGCTGAAGGTCTCGCAGGGTGAGCGGCGGAATTGGACCGTGGGTCCATCTCTTTCCGCCTTGTGCAGCTTCACCCTCGCCTCAGCAACATCTCTTGTAATGAGCAGACACGTTAGGAGAGTTCGTTAGCCTGGGTCTGTCCGCCTTCCTTTCTCAGTTGTTATTTGACATCAGGAGCAAAAATGAAAAGAACTTAATTCATCATTAAGTGCCAAGAAGGAAAAATGCAACCGAGAAACGGCAGCTGAGGAACATGAAACTCGGAGATGAGGCTGAAGGCGTCTGCTGAGCAGGGCGGCGGCGGAAGCCTTGCGTCCGTGGCTCAGCCCTCGGGGAGCCCACACGGGGCTGTTCCTGGACCTTCTTGGCTGGCTCAGGCGTTCCTTAGCCAGCTGGCCGCTTGGCAATGGTTCACAGGCAACGCCCATGGAGAGGAACTGTCCCTGGGCCAGGCGGGCAGGCAGGCAGGCAGGCAGGCATGGTGGGGCTGACAGGGCCCTGGGTAGGATGTGGGCCTGGGCCCCCAGCCCTAGGGAGCAGAGGACCCCAGGGAACTGCTGTGGGGCTGGAGCCTCTGTTGTCTTATCGCTGAAAAGACCCCAGCCTCCACCTCGTGAGGCTCCTGAGAAGATGAAAAGAGACCATCCCTGGCCGTCCACGTGGGAGTTCATGCTCAAACGCTCCTCGACTGTCCTGGCCTGCCCCGGCGTGGACCCGCACCAGGGCACTGAGGCCCTCGGGGCGTCCGTGTTCAGCTTGTTTGTGGAGGAAGGCTCGGACTGCACGGGCCCCCAGCCCTGTCCGGGTGTACAGGTCAACGTCCCTCCTCCCCCGTCGTTAGTTATTGGACTTGGGGTGCAGGAGAGGGAAATTTCATAGTAAAGGAGCGTCTTCGAAGAGGCAGCGTGGGGCCCTCCCCGTGGAGTCCCACCCCGCCCTTGCTCCCGAGTGCCCCTGCACGCCGAGTGCCGTGTGGAGGCCGTCAGCACCTCTGTCCCCGCACGGGCTCCAGCCTCTGAGCCCCTGTGTCCGCCCCCCTGCCGCCCCCACACCCAGGGGCGCTCGTGGCAGGAAGGCCCTGCAGCCCATCTTAGAGCTGAGTCTGAGCTCCTTCAGAGAGTCTCCGGTCTTCAGTCTCCTATGAAGACTTCAGAGCCCTTGCTGGACGCAGGGCCACCACGGGGCCCCAGCAGCAACTGGCATTAAACTGCCGGATGGAGGTCAGTGCAGTGCAGAAAACTCATTTCGTGAGCAGCGTTTGGGAAACCCTCTCATGCCAGACACGGTGCCCGGAGCCCGGGGGCACTGACTTCAGGTGAGCACTGGCCTCCGCCCCGGGAGCAAGAGCCAGCACCGCCTCCTGCCCGGGGACAGTCAGTGTCCCGTCACAGAGACATACCTGGTGGCAGTTACCACCCACCCAGAGCTGCCAGGATGTCGATCAAGTGGGTCTGTTGTGCCCAAGAGTCTGTGGGGGAGGGGAGGCTGGGGGCCCCAAGAGGAGGAGGGCTGCACAGGGAGGGGCCTTGGGGGCTGTCCAGGGTGGGTTCTCCCTCCTCTCCTGGACCCCCGTGTGCCCCCACGCCTGCTTTGTCCTTCCTGTCCCCCACCCCCACTGCTGGGCTGTGCTTAGCTGCTCAGTTGTGTCTGACTCTGCGACCCCATGGACTAGAGCCCACCAGGCTCCTCTGTCCATGGGGATTCTCCAGGCAAGAATACTGGAGTGAGTGTTCATCTTGACCCCCTCACCTCCACCCCAGGGCTTCACTGCTTTTCTCAGCCCCTTGCCTGCCCAAGAGGGGTCCCTGCATTCTTCGTTCCAGCCCTCCTTCTCCCAAAGCTGGATCCTGGGTGCTGAGGAGCAGTGGGCTTGGGGGAGGTGAGGGTTTGATTCTGTTTAAGAAACTTTTAGTTGGCTTCATGGACGGCTGAATCACAGCTGCTTTCAATTATTTTTAAGAGTAGTGTAGATACATGACTCAGTGATGATTAAGTTCCCCAGAAAGGTGGAAGGAAAAGCCGGGGGGGGGGGGGGCCCTCCCCCACCCCCGCAGGGCTCCATCCATTCTGCTTCTGACTCTCCTTAATTACTCCAAGCCTGTAACACTAATACTGCTCCTAGACGTTGATGTTTTCACTCATCTGCTACCCCTCGTCCCCCCCACCATAAAAGATGAGACTTGGGTCTGGCTCACTCACACCACCTCTCCCCCTTCCCCATCTTTATTCATGATTGCTTTTGTCACTTTCAAAATTTTCAGTAGGTTTATGCAGTTTCTGCACTGTTTATATAGGTTGTGAATTAAGTTATCCAGGCAACACTGTAGTTTTGTCTATATCACGTATAGTCCACCCTAGTTTTTAAAATGTAAAATACACAAACTCAAGTTGACCATTTTGACTGTTTCTAGGTGTGCGGTTCGGTGGCCCTGAGTGTTGATGTTGTGGGGTGGCCACCATCGTGCGGCCCTGTGCTTTTTCATCTCCCCAGACGGAAGCTCTGTTCCCATCAAACTCATGCCCACCACCCCTCTTGTTGTTGTTGAGTCGCTCAGTTGTGTCTGACTCTTTGCCACCGCCTGGACTGCAGCACGCCAGGCCTCCCTGTCCCTCACCATCTCCCGAGTTTGCTCAAGTTCATGTCTGTTGAGTTGATGATATCATCCAACCACCGCATCCTCTGTCTCCCCCTTCTTGTTCTGACCGCTCCCCCTGCTGCCCCGCAAGCCAGCAGCTTTTCACGTGACTTGTCCAGGGCCAAGGTAGCAGATGAGGACCGTGTCTGCCTCCAAGACCCAAGGAGGTGTCGGGGCGCTGTGCCTCTTTCTTGGTTGTCACTGGGGATCGGATGTGGCAACATACCCTTCACTTTTGAATTGACATCCCAGTGGGCCCCATGCCACTGAACCCTTAGAAACTGTACTGACAGAGAAGGCTCCAAACACGTTGAATCAAGTTTTTTTTTCGTTGTGATAACGCACAGGTTACCTGAAATGTGGCATCCTAGTCATTTGTAGGCATACGTTTCAGTGGTATTATGTCTGTTCATTGTGTCCCACGAGCATCACCTCCAGCTCTCTCGGGACTTTTTATGCCCCCAAACTGAACTGTCCCCAGCAAAGGCTGGCTCTGATCACCAAGCCCAGCTTCGCTGTGTCTCCGACCAGACTCCTCCAGTTCCTTGTGTCAGAAGATCCTTTGTCCTTGGTTCTTTCCTGTGCTCCCACTGCGTGAGCCGGGACATCAGTGATGGGCCCTGTGTCACACAGTGAGCAGGCTGTAGAGCTGGGGCGTGAAAGGTGGGTTGTTCTGGCTCCAGAAATCCTCTGTGCCTCTATCCTGATCCGAACAGGCACTGGGACTCCAGAGATGGGAGGCCCTTTGGGGAACCACGCCCCTACCCCATCTTACGGGGGCGTGCGGCTCGCTGGATGTGTGGCAGGCAGCAGCGTTGTCCTCCTGGCCCCGTGCAACTCTAGTACCCGGGCCCTCCCTGAGGATGGGCGAACAGACCACATTGTCCTGGGGCCTGGGTCCCCCTCCACACTCAGGGGGTGGGGACAGTACTCCTCCAGGCTCTCGTGGCTCTGGGAGGGGACAGAGGCTCCTGTGGCTCTGAAGCTGTGTTTGCAGGAAGCCTCCTTATTTCTTGTGCTGTTACCCTCTCTCCTGGTAGACCTTCCCTGGCCATGGCCAGAGCTGTCCAGGACCCTGACCCTGGGCTCTCCTGAGATGGCTCAGGAGCTAGGATGTAGCCTGTTTTGAGTAGCAATATTTTTGGCCAGACATGAAAAGGGGGATGATAACAGTCCGCTTTCTCCAGGCAGCTTATCCTGATTAAGTGGGAATCCAGCAGAAATCCCCTGTACAGTCCTTCCTTCCCATCCTGCTCTTTTCCCACGTCTGCCTCATCCTGGCACAGTCTGATGCTCCCAGGAGGCGAGTTTCGGGGTCCACTGGGCTGGTGCACCCCACATGCTCTGCGCTGCTTCTCATCCTGCAGGGGCAGCAGTTGGAGTGAGAGGCGGCATCTTATGCCCATGGGGGCCAGGGGGAGTAGGATCCCCCCGCCCTTGCTGGTGGGCAGCACCCAGGTTCCTGCCTCCCCGCTTTCCCCGCGGGCTGGGCTTGCCTGGACACGGTGTTCTCTGCAACATCAGAAGTGAGTTGTGTAATCCCATGGCCGCGTGTGGTGCGTGGGATGCTGAGCGTGTAGGCCTCTTCGGGGGGTCAGGCCGGGTGAAGCTGAGCCCCAAGCCTGCAGCGTCTGCTGGGGTCCTGGGCCAGCAGTCCCCTCGCCCTCCCCGTGTGAACCGGAGCGGGAAGCGCCCGGCCTGGAGGCCAAGGCTCAAGGTGATTTATGGCAGGCGAGGCCCTCGGCGAGCCCACTGATGCAGCGTGTTCAGACTCCCGCTGGCATTTGTGCCGGCCCTCAGCCCGGCCTGCTGTTTTTCTGGGCTGACACCACACCTCTCCGGAGCATTTTCCCTCTTTGCTTAAGGACTGTGGGGGGCAGATGATTTATGCTGTCCCTTCCCTCGGTGGTGGTGGGTGGGGGCAGGCAGGTCTGGAGAGGATAGGAGACCACACAGGGTCTGGCGGGGGGACCGCACAGAGCAGGGGGCACAGCTCGGGAGCGAGCCCCGTTGCGCTCGCCTGCGTCCGCAGGCCAGTCCAAGCCCGGCCTCAGAGCCCGGGGCGGGGGTGCTGGAGAGCCGCTGATCTGCTTGCTGCGATTTTCCGAAACACCTTATAATGTCGTGATGAACTTTGGAACACCCAGGGCAGGGGGACGGCAGCCTCCTTCCCCCTCCGAAGGCTGCCTTTCCGCCTCTGAGACCCACTGGCACCCTCCGGCCTTTCCATTTTAGGAGTAACTCATCGGTGTGCTGGAAACCGTGTTGAGATCACCCTAGTCACTGGCTTCCACACGTATAAACAGAGCAGCTTCAGGGGAGAGGCCAGCCAAAGCAGCAAGCCCGGCCAGGATGCCAAGCGGGGCTGAGCCTCAGCTGAAGAGGAGGTGCCCGTGGTCACCCACTCGTCCCTTGTGCCCTTGTGGGAAGAAACACACTCTCCTGCTCCCCACGCCCTGTCCCTAGGAGATAATCGGTATGACTCGGCAAATCGATATGACTCCCAACCCCCCATGGGTGTGAACATGGCCCACCGAGGCTGGTGGAGCCCCTGCTGGGAACTGGGGGACAATCCCCCTGAGGGAGGTCAGCAAAGCTGCTGCAGAGAAAGGTCTTTTGAGGGGTAAGGATGGCAGGGCAGTGGCGGGGGGTGGGGGTGGGTACTATGGGCGGAAGGAGCTCTACGTGCAAAGCTTGGAGACAGAGCGTGGGGTGCGAGGTGGACAGTCTGGGGTGGCCCCCAAACTTGGCCTGACTGGGAGAGGTCAGGAGACGAACTGGGAGAGCTTCCGAAGCCACCCGGAAGATTTCAGGGCTTGTCCTCAAGGCCTCGGAGGAGCTCTTGGCTTTTAAGAAGGAAGCTGCTGCGGTCCGTTCAGTGCCTGGGCTCACACACTCCTTTGGGACCAGCTCAGGCAGGCGTCGGGCTGGGGACGCTGAGCCAGTGTTAGGGAAGCACTGTGCAGGGTGGGAAGGTGCGGGCAGGCTGGAGATGGTGGGAGGGGGAAGGGAGCAGGTGTGGCGACCACGTGGCCATATGGTGGACTTGATGGAGGTGGGGAGAGGAGGGAGGGGCGAGGATAACTTGGGAGGACTAGTTTCAAGGACCAGAGGTGGAGACCGCAGCAGGTGGTGAAAGGTCTAGGTCTGGGTGTGTGATGCCTCAACGCCCAGGAGCCACGGGGTACCCTCCAACGTGTGCTTCAGGAAGAGGGGACAGGGCTGAGTGATGGTTGCCCAGAGGTGTCAGGGGCAGCCAGGTTGAGCGTCCACATGTACAGAGCAGAGAGGCGACCGTGCCCAGGGCCCAGCGCCTGGAGAGATTGGGCCCAGACGAGGAAACGACCAGCACCCCAAGGCCATCTTGCTCTCTCCTGCAGGTGAGTGGCCTGGGCTGGAGACGGAACAAGCTCGTGGCCGTGGAGGAGGGCCTGAGAGGTGGACACCGTGGTCTGGGATGACTGTGTTTAGCCTGAGCTTGCAGGCATTAGGAGATGCGGCTGTGGAACAGGGGACCTCACTGGTCTGACAGGAGGGACGGGGGCTCGTGTCCAGACTCTGCCTTTTAGAATGTGATGCTCTGGGTACCGTCGTTGACCTTTAGGGTACCTGTCCCCTCGTGGGGGGTGATGCCCACCTCTCAGGGTGTGGGAGATGGTTAGTGAGCCAGCCGGTCATGGTGCCCACGGGCTAGAGCAGAGGTCACCAATCCTGGGGCCATGGACTGGTGAACAGTGGGTGAAACTCAAACCCTCCCCGCCACCTCCTGGGTCCTTGGAAAGATTGTCTTCCACAAAACCGGGCCTTGGTGCCCAAGATCGGGGGATTGCTGCTGTAGAGTCCATACTGCTCCTCGACCTTGGCCGTGTCAACTCCCACTGGGGCTCGGACAGTGAGCAGCCCCCATCTATGACACAGAAGGGGCCAGACGGATGCTGGGCTTTCGATGCCTCCTCCCTGTGCCTGCAGACACGCTCCCACCGGGGCTGGGGCTCTCAGAGCCGGTGGGCGGGGATGGGTGCCCCACTGGCGGCAGTGGATGCTGTCAGCCCAGAGGCCAGATCCTGGTTGGCAGTGTGTCAGCGCATGCTCAGGAGGCTTAGGGAGTGATTCACTGACAGGAGGAAGCTTCACCTCCGACTGCCACGATGCTGACTTCGCTCCTGGCCCAGTGGCGGGCGGGCTGCTGAACCCCACGCTCCGTTGGTGGCCCGCTCTCCTTTCTTCTCTGGCGTTTACTTGCACGGTGAGAGTGTGCATTTGTGTCCCTCCAGGACCATGAGTCTGGGTGGCTCACACGTGTGGCCAGGGACCCGGGCACCTCTGCTCACAAGGCTCTTGGGCCGCCGGCAACCAAGGCAATGTTCCCCCCACCCCCCACCCCGCCGCCATCAGCTCTGAAGACCTGGCCACGCAGACGAGCCGACTCTCTTCCCCAAGCCCCTGAGTGACTTCTGACCTTAATCCACCTCTTTGGTAAGGTTTATTAATTACCGAGCTTGAGACAGCCCTGTGCCAAGAAGTTCAAAGCATCTTCCTGCCTTAACCCATTAATCCCATTAGCATCCCAGGGAGAGCGGAAGGCACTGGCTGGGTCCTGTGACTCCCATCCCTGTCCCGCCACGGTGCCCGGTCAAGCTGGGGGTGGGGGCCGGGGGGAGGAGGGGGAGTGCAAACTTGAGCAGGGAAGGCTTGGCCTGGGAGTCCTCACTGAATCAATAGCAGGCCTGGAAAGGAAAGCTGTTTCCCAACTCAGGTCAAGGACTGTGTTGTCAAGGCAGGCTTCTTTCCTTACAAAACAGCCATTGTCCCTCTCTTTAAAGATCTACCCAGCCCTGTCCCCCCACCCCCTCCTGTCCCCCCCCAAGGTGAGGCCGTTGTCAATATCTGGTGGCACGAAGTGTGTCTGCACTGAGCTCTGAACAGAGGAGTTGGAGCATCCTTGGGGTCAACCAGGTAGGGCTGCCTCCTTTGTCCAAGCATCAGCTCCCCGCACGCTCTCTGCCTCAGAGTGGAGGCAGCCCTGGCCCCCTGTGTGGGGTGCGCCACAGCTGTGCGGTCCCCAGGGTGCTACCTAGCGGGGGCAGAGCCTCTCCCGGGGCATGCTCAGAGGGGACCCACAGTCAGAGGCAGCTGGGTGAGGAGGAAACAAGATGTCCTTTCTCCTGCCCCGTGCTGCCCCTCGCTCTCAACATTCTACATTGTTTTTAGTTTTCAGCCTAATTTTAGTCCAAGAACTTGGTGAAGCTGGAGAAGCCTCTTAAAACCTTTTTTTTTTTTTTTGTAAACAAGTGAGCTTTTCTGGCCAGATGTTTCATTTTCCCTGGTTCTTACGGGGCTGCGCCATTGAGCTGTCGGGCTGAAACTGAATAAATCTTTGTTTTATGGCTTCTTTGCTCCTTTACAACGAAGGGCCTCAGGAAGGAATCGGATCTTTTAATCCTTCTGGTCTTAGCCTCAAATGACCTCGCGGATGCCCCATGTGCTGAAAAGTCACGGAGATGTTTTTGTGGCTGACCTGTCAGCACATTAGCCAAAGCCCAGGACCCTGATCCCGGGCAGGTTAACCTTGCGGGAGTGGAAGAGCCAGGCGAGGGCCAGCAACCACCCCCAGCAAGGTGCCGTCACTTCTCTGTCGGGAGCATGGACAGTGTGTCTGGAGTGATTAGATGTGCCTTAGTGACTAAGGGGGCTTCCCAGGTGGTGCTAGTGGTAAAGAAAACTGCCTGCCAGCGCAGGAGATGTAAGAGACACGGGTTCGACCCCTGGATTGAGACGATCCCCTGGAGGAGGGTGTGGCAACCCATTCCAGTATTCTTGTCCGGAGAATTCCACGGACAGAGGAGCCTGGCAGGATACGGTCCGTGGGGTTGCGAAGAGTTGGGCAAGTCTGAAGCACCTCAGCATGCACGCACGCGGTGACCAAGAGCAGGGTAGCCCTGTTTCCCTGTTAGCCCTATTTCTGGACGCCCCCTTTCCAGAACTGGGCCCCGAGTCCAAGCGTATGTGAAACTGGGTCCTCAGGATGGCTTCTCAAGGCTCCCGAACGGGTCACACATGCAGCGTGTCGGGGTTGGAGTGACAGGGCAGTCGGTGAAAGCTTGAGATATGGCAAGATGTTTTCATGGTTCCGGGAGAGCCGGCTGATTTCAGCTATTTTTACTTCTGAAAGGACCCTGGCACCTGGACAGCCTTGTAAAATCTGTTGTCAGTGACACAGCTGTGGCTGACCGCAGAGCTCTCCAAGTGTTGGGGAAGCAGGGGAGAAATCTAGGCCTGCTTTTTGGACAGGTTTTCATCTGGGAGGAGAAAACGCTATTGCTCAATCTTAAAAGCTGAGTTTTTAGACCTGGCGGCACAGCAGACCGCAAGGCTGGCCTTGGGCGAGATGGAGAAGGGCGCAGCATCCAGGACTCTTCCGCACCCCTCAGCCTGGCAGGGCTGCCCCCAGGGAGCCCCCCATCTATGGCGACAGCGTCCCAAGCTCTGGACGTCTCAGAAGTTGCAGTGAGTTCGCTGAATCCTGTTCGGCTCTCTCTGGAAGTGAACCTTGTCTCTCCTGGCCTCCCTTTTGGTCTGCGTGGTGCCCTTGACTTCCTGTCCTCCCACGCAGGAACTGTTGTGAAATCGTGTCCATCTCCACCTCCATGACGTCCTCGCCCAAGTTCCCATTGTCCAGCTGCATCCACAGTCTCCACTGTGGCGGCCCAGTCTGCGCTGAGCTCTCTGAACTTTGTTTGTACCTGCTGCTGGTGACTTCCCCTCAGCTTGGCCCTGACTGTGGCCCTCCGCACTCCTCAATGGCTCCCTATTGCCAGGAGAACTCTGCTCCATACAGCCTGAGTTCTGGCCACACTGGGCAGAGGCCCCTGCCCTCCTTTCCCTGTCCTTGCTCCCTCTGGTTCTCCCACCCGGAGGGACTCCGTCGGGGACCTCAGGGAATGTTGAAAGGCCTCGCCAGCTGCTGAGAAGTGGAGAGGAGGTTTAGGACAGAGAGAGAAGTAAGGAGCTGAGAAGCCTCCTTAGTTTGGAAGCAAAGGGAAACATAGTCTTAAGGAAAATCACTGGCTCAGTGGATATATGAATTTGAGCAAACTCTGGGAGATGGTGGAGGACGGGGGAGCCTGGCATGCTGCAGCCCATGGGGTTGCAAAGTTGGCCATGATTTAGTGACTGAAGAACAGCAACAAGGAGTAAGTGTTGACGTGGGCCCTCTCGTGAGCTGTTTCAGCATCCTTGCCATGCAAGCCGTTGCACCTTCAGCTGTATTATTTTGCTAAGGGTGACCGAAATGGGTAGGAAATCCAAGGAAGAGGGGATATATGTGTGTGTGTGGCTAATTCACTTTGGTGTGCAGCAGCAGCTAACAGAACACTGTGAAACAACTCTACTCCAATAGGAAAAATTGTTTTGCGAGGTGATGTACAAAATGGACACCTGAACCTCCTGCCTGAGTCCCTTTTGAAGCCCACCTGGAGGTGGGGAGGGTGGTAGGCAGAGGGAAGAAGTGGATATGAGGACCTTCTGGGAAACACATCGCAGGCACGAGGGATCGGGTGGCACCACTGGTCAAGAATCCACCCGCCAATGCAAGAGACACAAGAGATGCAGTTTTGATCCCTGAGTGGGAAAGATCCCTGGAGGAGGAAATGGCAACCCGCTCCAGTATTCTTGCCTGGGAAATCCCACGGGCAGAGAAACCTGGCAGGCTACAGTCCGTGGGGCTGCAAAGGCTCAGACACAACTAAGTGTCAGCACACGCACACACACACTACGGGGGTGTGGTGTTAGGGGGTCACGAGCTTCTTCGCAGCTCCAGCATCAGGAGCTAGGTTCTGATCTTCCATCACTTGAATCGAGGCCCATGACTTGTTCTGAAGTAGAACATGGAGGGGGTGAGGTCACTGGGGACCTATATCCCTCCCTCAGCTGCCCTGTGAAGCAGCTTAGCTGCTGGGGCACAAGAGACCGTGGAGCCAGCCGGGCCCTCCCAGTGGAGGCCTCCTGGCAAACCGGCCTCTGACATCGGAGAATGAGGGTGAGACCCTGTCAGCCCCACCAGCCGTCAGCTGACCACCGCCCATGGAAGAGCCAGGGGAGGTCGGCCAAGCCGGCCAGACCTGAGCAGCCCACCCCCCTACACGGCTGGGAACGTGATAAATATGGACGTTGTTTCAAGCCACGCAATGCTGAAGTTATTGGCGAAGCGGCAAAGCTGTTGACATGGAAGCCATGGGTCATTCCCTGCTAAGTCTGCTCATGACGTGGGTTGGGAAGGGTCTGATCCCTTCCCCGGCGTTCCTAAGATCTTGATTTTCAGTTAAGATACAGAATTGACTGCTTCATCATGAACCGTCTTCTGGTTTCTAGGTGAAAATTCGGAGGATGCCCCTATACTTGTTTTTGGATGGTGAAGTACAAATAACATAAAGTTTGCCATTTTAACTATTTTAAAACGTACATTTCAGAGGCGTGAATCGCGTTCATGATGGTGTACAGCCATCGCCACTCTCAGTTCAGGAGCTTTCTCATCCTCCCCCACAAACCCCGATACTCATTCAGCAGCCACGCCATTACTCCCTACTCTCTCTGCCCTGTGCCCCCGCCCATCCCTGGGTAACGAATGATCTACTTCCCATCTCATCAGTTCGCCTGGACATTTCATATAAATGAAATCATTCAATATGTCATCTTCAGTGACTGGTTTCTTTGATTTAACACAATGATGGCTCAGACGGTAAAGAATCTGCCTGCCATGCAGGAGACCAGGGTTCAGTTTCTGGGTCAGGAAGATCCCCTGGAGAAAAGAATACCTACCCACTCCAGTATTGTTGCCTGGACAATTCACGGATAGAGGAGCCTCGCGGGCTACAGTCCACAAAAGTCAGACACGACTGAGTGACTAACACTTTCACTTTTTCAAAATTCATCCACGTTGTAGCCTGTACCACCTCTTTATTCCTTTTTATGGCTGAAGGACCCATTCTGTTTGGCTCTGCTGACCTGGCTTGATTGTGTGTATCGTAAGGGCTCTGATGTACTAGGGACCGTTCTAAGTGTCTCATTTCACTTACTCCACGGTTACTTGTTGAGCTCAGAGCTGTTCTCACCTGTATTTGGCAGATGCGGGAACTGAGGAGCAAAGAGGTTAAGTGTGTGATGAGAATCGCACAGCTGGTGAAAAATGCTCACAGAGGCTAAAGGGGAGAGTTGCACTCTCACCGCAGGGCTGGGCGTCTCAGAGGATTCCCGGTGGTGGAGGATGTTGGGTGGCTGAATGCTCTCTTGTTCTCAGCTTTGCACTGCGCAGGAAACCTGACGGTCCATCAAGGCATGCGCAGCAACACAATTTGTTATTTGTTTTAGGAGGTTTGGAATTTTTTCTGATTATAAAAATAATACCTACTTGTAAAAATTTAGACAAATCTAAAAGAAAATGAGAGCCACTGATTAAAAAATGACTTGAAGATAGGAAATGGAGTTGGGAAGGAGATGTAGATGGTGGAAGGGGAAGTCTACTGTAATGTATTTGGAGAAGGGTGATGGGTGGAGTAAGTGTCCGGGCGATTTGTTTGTGGACATTTTGTAATTAAAGAATGGTGATTGTTAAGTAATTGACAAAGCCATTTGACATCGATGCATCAAAAACTCCTTGGCATCAAAACAGCCTGGTGAGTGTTGCCTGAGTAATGGTCTGAGTCAGAGAGGAAGACAGTGCCGGTAGGAGCTGTCCTCCGACCTCCGTGGGCGCAGAAAGAGGGCAGGTGAGGCTGATGGTGTGTTCAGGCTCGTGAGTGCGGGGGACTTGACGCTCTCATAGTGATGCCTCACACGATCTTCCCCACCGCTCTCTTGGGCAGGCGCTTCCAACTGATGAAGGGCAGTGGTAAGACACTCTCTGCGCTGTCACAGCACCCAGTTTCCTGATGTTCCACCTTGTGCTGTTCTTGCATCTCTGCACTGTCCTCCTGGGATAAACCAAGAAAGCCCCTGATGGCCCCGGTTGGCCTGGGCAAAAGGCTACATAAGGATTGGTCTTCATGGCTCATGAAGAAGTTGAAAAACAGCTCAGAGATTTGTTCTGCTCATGATCTCCCCAACATTAGCTCTACTTGACGTTCAAGGACATCGGCATCTTGTCGATGTCTTATGGGCATCGTCTTGTCTTACTGTCAGTGGTTTTGAAGTGATATCCCCCTTTCCAACTCCATGAAATGCCTTCCTTGTTGAACCCCTCTGATTGATCCAGATTTATTTATACAGGCTCACACTAAAGCAAGAATGGACAAAGAAAGCTAGGTACAGCACTTTGTAGGCAAGGGTGCGTGGTAATAAGTCAGTGGAAGATCAGGGCACAGGAAGTGCGGCCTGATTCTTAGGACGTGGATCTGAGTTCTTAGCACCCAAAGCAGAGACAACTGTCCATGCACAGAATGGTCAAGGCACTTTCCTCAGCCTCTTTCCCTTGGCCCTGGACTTTCTCCTCTGAGCCACTGGCCGGAAAGGCTGGAGTATATTCGGGGCAACCAGGTTGTGGCTCTGCTGATGGATCAGCGTCCCCAGTGGGCCATCTGGCTGAAGGACACATACGTGGTTGTAGAGGTCCTTAACCTCCTGCTTCATATCCCAGGAAGTGGCTAGAACTCTCTGCAAAGACACAGCCGCTCGCGTAGCACCAGGGAATGGAGAGGATCTTAGGGACCAAGGTGAGGAAAGAGCCTTTATGTGGGGGTAGCGAAAGGTGTGAAAGGAAGACCCAGAGGGCCCCCTCCTCCCAAGGCAGGGCTCGCGGCTTTGCTGAGCCATCAGTGTGGTCACTGAATGTGGCCCGCTGGGTTTCTTTGAAAACAGGTACTGTGCGCGCATGTTTTCAAACTCTCCTTCTCCCTTTCTTTAAACCAAAAATTGCTGTCATAGGAGAGATAGAATTTATGACCAAGCACATGGTCATGAATTAAAGACGCAAACAGGGACTAATCGCCTCTATAAAACAAGAGCTTAGAGCAGAGATGGACATCAGGGAAGGTGGGAAGAGAGAAGGGAATGAGATATCCATTTGCAGAACACAGGAAAACGTGGAAGAGAAAAATCCAACTGTTTGAAGTTATAAAGGGCACGTTGGAAGCAGCACAAAGAACAGATGCTGTCGAAAACTCAACTGGGTATGTGGAGGACAGGACTGAGAAGGAAGTACACAGGATGAAATGGAAGTAAACAAGTCATTTAAGAGGATTTGAGAGTATGGAGGCAGTAAAAAGGATCCCAAATATTTGTACCCCATGTGTCTGAAGAATAAAAGACTAAGGTCAGGAAAGATAAAAAAGAAAAACTATAATTTAAGAAACATTTCTGGAAACCAAAAGGAGACTTGAGGGAACATTGTGTCCCAGGGAAATGAGTACAAAGGTCGCCACTAAGGCATTCCTGATTGAAGTTATTAAATTTCAAAGATAAAGCGGGAATCAATCAAACACAGTCAGGTCACCTAGCAGGGAACACACATCAGTCTGTCTTTAGTCATCTCCCAGCCAGAACAGACAGGAGTAACCCTGGTGACGTACCAGAAATCCGCTTTATACCTAACAAAGTGTCATGCCCTAGTGGCAAAGAACCCGCCTGCCGATGCAGGAGACGTAAGAGATGCAGGTTTGATTGCTAGGTCAGGAAGATCCCCTGGAAGAGGGCATGGCTACGCATTCCAGTATTCTTCCCTGGAGAATCCCATGGACAGAGGAGCCTGGGGGCTGTGACCCTCAGGGTCGCCAAGAGTCAGACGCAGCTGAGCAGCTTAGCACGCACCCATGCACTGTCATGGAAATGTAAAGACCACCGGCCCAGGTGGGTATGTCAGAACTTGGGATGTGTGATTGATCTGAGGCTTTCTTGAAGAAGCTACGAAGAGGAAGAATCTTAGCTAATTGAGGGTTGCGAGAAGAGAATTGGCTCTGCGCCTTGAATCCATTTAACTCTAGGGTTAAGTCATAAGGAGGTGATGAAAATATTCTAGCTGAGAAAGTGAAGAGTGTGGGAGAGAGTGGAGTGTCTGCAGCAATGCCCCTGGGGGATGTGGAGAGATGGTTCTGGAACACAGGTGGAAGGGTTTCAGGTTGGGGCGTGAAAAGTCCATCCCTGAAATTAGGAATGCAGGTTGAGCGTGTCGGAGCGGGTGCTGGCCGCTGGTGGACATGTGCATGGAGGGAGAACTCTCTGGACTCCAGCCGCCTGTCTGTGAGCCGGAGGCTCAGAGTGAGGATGAAAGAAGCCTTGGGATTTGAGGAGAACAGAGAAGACAGGAAACAGTCATTAGGGTCACAGGGTCTAATGGATTGTTTGACTCATCCATTGAATTATTCCCAAAAGGATACTTTTCAATTCTAGAAGTTTCGTTTTGGTTCATTTTGAGATCTGCACTTTTTAAGACACTTTGGCCACCTGATGCGAAGAGCTGACTCATTGGAAAAGACCCTGATGCTGGGAAAGATGGAGGGCAGGAGGAGAAGGGGGTGACTGAGGATGAGATGGTTGGATGGCATCACCGACTCAGTGGACATGAGTTTGGGCAAACTCTAGGAGACAGTGGTGGACAGAGGAGCCTGGTGTGCTGCAGTCCATGGGGTCACAGAGAGTCAGTCACAGCCGAGCGCCTGAGCAACAGCAAGAAAGATCCGCACAGTCATTCCTTATAGAGACCCTGGCTGACTTATCTTTAGCTGTTTGTCCTTTTGTTAAGCATACCTATCCTGTGTCCTGTTTGTGCTAATTCTTTTATCTGGAGTCTTCAGGGTCTGAATCTTTTGGTCCTTTCTGCTGACTCACCCACGTGGGGTCACCTCCTCTGTGCCCTCGGTGATCTTTATGAACCCCTGTCAGCTTTCTGAGAATTCTGATGGCCCGGGTGGGGAGGGGTTTGTCTCTGAGAGGACTTACAGCCAGCTCACCACTCTCAAGGGGCCAAGACTCTGGGCTGGGGTGGGTGGTGGGGAGGGCTCCAGGTTGAGCCCATCACTGCGGGGCTCCGTGTCCCGAGTCAGTGCTGATATTGATGCCTTCCGGGGAGGCCTTACTCAGCCCCCACTTGCTTTAGCTCCAGGCTTCTTTCTGTTCTAGCTCATACTGGCTCCTCTTTCCTTGATGGCGGGGTTGGGGGGGGCGTGGCTGTTGGTCTTTAGAGATTTCATCTACTTCTGTGAGCCCAGCAAGGCACCAGAAGGGATTCCCCTCTTTTTTCCTTTGTGCAGGCCCAGGGTCTGGTTGTTTCACAGACTTCCCCCCAAGTCTTACAAAGGGGAAAGAGGAATCAGTTTTCACTTTAAGCCCTTTGCAATGTGTTGTTCTAATCGCTAAATTGTGTCCGACTCTTTCACAACCCCATGGACTGTAGCCCGCCAGGCTCCTCTGCCCATGGGATTCTCCAGGCAAGAACACTGGAGTGGGTTGCCATTTTCTTCTCCAAGGGATCTTCCTGACCCAGAGATCAAACCTGGGTCTTCTGCATCGGCAGGTGAATTCTTTACCACTGAGCCACCAGGGAAGCCCCATAGCTATTTGTTACCTACCATGGTAAATAAATTTAAAAAGTGATTCAAATAGGTGGGTTAGAGCAGCTGTACATGTCAGCCCATATTCAGTTCAGTTCAGTCACTCGGTCATGTCTGACTCTTTGTGACCCCATGGACTGCAGCACGCCAGGCCTCCCTGTCCATCACCAACCCCCAGAGCTTACTCAGATTCATGTCTATTGAGTTGGTGATGCCATCTAACCATCTTATCCTCTGTTGTCCCCTTCTCCTCCCGCCTTCAATCTTTTCCAGCATCAGGGTCTTCCCCAAAGAGTCAGTTCTTTACATCAAGTGGCCAAAGTATTGGAGTTTCAGCTTCAGCATCAGTCCTTCCAATGAATATTCAGGACTGATTTCCTTTAGGATGGACTGGTTAGATCTCCTAGCTGTCCAAGGGACTCTGAAGAGTCTTTTCCAACACCACAGTTCAAAAGCATCAATTCTTTGGCACTCAGCTTTCTTTATGGTCCAACTCTCACATCCATACATGACTACTGGAAAAACCGTAGCTTTGACTAGATGGACCTTTGTTGACAAAGTAATGTCTCTGCTTTTTAATATGCTGTCTAGGTTGGTCACAACTTTCCTTCCAAGGAGCAAGCATCTTTTAATTTCTTGGCTGCAGTTATCATCTGCAGTGATTTTGGAGCCCAAGAAAATAAAGTCTCTCACTGTTTCCACTATTTCCCCATCTGTTTGCCATGAAGTGATGGGACTGGATGCCATGATCTTTGTTTTCTGAATGCTGAGTTTTAAGCCAACTTTTTCACTCTCCTCTTTCACTTTTATCAGGGAAACCCCACAGCTATTTGTTACCTACCATGGTAAATACATTTAAAAAGTGATTCAAATAGGTGGGTTAGAGCAGTTGTCCACATCAGCCCATATATAGAGCACTAAGTCGTGCTTTTGGGTCTCTGATCTGAGCAGGCTGAATAGGGTATTGGTACTCACAGCTCCTAGCCACTCATCACACCACACGCTTACAGACTGCCTTGCTCCTGAAGCCTTTTCCTGAGACAGGCCTTTTCTGGTCCTGCCTTTTCTAGGGAACCCACTTCTTAAACGCTTGTTTTAACTTGCCTTCCCTGGAAGCTCTCCCTTATCCCCCAGCCTTGGTCCCAAAGCCCTTGTGACTGTCTCTCCTCTTTCCCTTCCTGGCTCCTCCTCCTCCTCCTCCTCCTCCTGTGAGCCCCTGGGGCTGAGCTGGCCTTCCTCTCCTCCTCATCTCCTCCTCACGGCCCAGCACCCAAGAAAAGGCAGGTGCACAGCTTACTGTTGGGATGAATAAACTGGGGCCCCCAGGGGCCCCCTGGTTGCTTCCCAGTTTGCCCATCTCACATACTTCTTTGGCGTTTATGAACAAATTGCCTGCAAAAGCAAGGCACTGAAGCCAGAAAGGCGTGCAATCCAGAACTTGCCCGGCTCAGGAAGCCCGAGTTCCTGGCATCCAGGCAACGTTGGCAGGTGGTATAAACCAGATTCCCACGTGGGCTCCTTTGGCGATGCTGATCTGGAGACTGATGGGAATGTGGGGGAGAGAAAGGAATGCTAATCTAGGAATGAATTGTGGTTACTGGGGGTGGGGTCAGACGGTGCTGCCCTCGGCCTTTCCGGAACCGGCCGAAGGCCTCCGTCCAAAAGAGGAGATGCTGTGTGAGTCAGCTTAGCTCTGGTCAAGACCTTGGGCCCGTTGACATGGACCTTTATCCCCTTTTTTGCATCTTAGTGAGCAAACAAGGGTTTGGTTGAGTCGCATCTGTCTCTCCTTGCAGCTCTTCCTTACTATGAAGGCTGATGCTGATCCAACCCTTTCTGCAGCCTCTCTGCTGTGGGTACACCGAAGATCAAAGACGATCCTGGCCACATGAGAGGGCCCTCATGAGCCAGAAGGAGGAGGACGTGCCAGGGCTCATCTGGAGGCTCAAGTGGGTCACTTCTCTGTCCCCATTTTCCAAGCATCAAGGCGGGTGCAGTCTGGGGTGGTTGCAGGTCAAGCTTTCTGAGTCCCTTGCTCCTGGAGTTTTAACATCAACTGTTTCTGCATCCTCCAGCAGGAAGCTTTGTTCCCACCCATGTTTGCGAAGCTAGTCCTACCTCTGTGCTTGTCATGTGTTCCCCAAGCACGGTTCTGGGCCCAGGTCTCATGCTGTGATGACATTAGGCTGTGGGGCCAAGTTGTCCACAGGGTCTGGGGGTGACCCACAGGTGGTAGGACTCACCCCAGGCTGATGATGAATGCCAGGCAGAGTCCCAGTTCTGACCTTGGTCAAAGAAAGAGGTCCCAGAGGACTCAACCTTTTGAAAATAAAGATGGAGCAAAGTTTTGACCTGAATTTCCTCAAACGATAGGCGTTAGCTGGGCAAGCACGGGTGGCTGGGACAGGAAGCTTGTATGGGTCTGAGCTCTTGCAGAACAGGCAAGGCTGGGTCTGCTGTGAGCCACAGGACACCAAGCTGGGCCTCGGAACAGCCTCTGAGACCCCGGTGTCCTGCTCAGAGACTATTTCTTAGTCTTCAAAATGGGCCTAGCTTTGCCTAGTTAACAGAGGTTAGATGTAATTTTTAAATTGCTTTTCAGCTTTATTGAAATATAATTGTTTCAGTAAACTGTACGTATTTAAAGTGCACAGCTTTATGTCCAGGAGACTGTTGTTGCTTTTTGCCAAGTTGTGTATAACTCCTTGCAACCCCACGGACTGTAGCACGCCAGGCTCCTCTGTCCGCCACTATCTCCTAGAGTTTGCTCAGATTCATGTCCATTGAGTCTGTGATGCCATTAAACCATCTCATCCTCTGCCACCCCGTTCTCCTTTTGCCTTCAATCTTTCCCAGAATCCGGATCTTTTCCAGTGATTTGGTTCTTCACATCAGGTGGCCAAAGGACTGGAGCTTCAGCTTTAGCATCAGTTCTTCCAGTGAATATTCAGGGTTTATTTCCTTTAGGATTGACTGGTTTGATCTCCTTGCAGTCCAGGGGACTCTCAGGAATCTTCTCCAGAACCACAATTTGAAACCATAACCACAATCAAATGGTGAATATAACCATCACTTCCTAAAACTTCCTCGAGCTCCTTGTAATCCATTCCCCTATCCTTCCTGTCCTCAGAGGGCCACTGTCTACCGGCCTCTTTATTCTGCTACATGAACTGCTATTGTATACATCATTACGCTGCTGCTGCCAAGTCACTTCAGTCGTGCCTGACTCTGTGCGACCCCACAGACGGCAGCCCACCAGGCTCCCCCGTCCCTGGGATTCTCCAGGCAAGAACACTGGAATGGGGTGCCATTTCCTTCAACAATGCATGAAAGTGAAAAGTGAAAGTGAAGTCGCTTGGTTGTGTCCGACTCTTCGCGACCCCGTGGACTGCAGCCTACCAGGCTCCCCAGTCCATGGGATCTTCCAGGCAAGGGCACTGGGGTGGGCGGCCATTGGCTTCTCTGCTTTATTATGCCACTGTCTATATATACGTGTATGTCTCTACATTAGTATGATACTGTCTTGATTAGTGGAGCATTGTAATAAATCATTAAATTTATTCATTTAGTTTACCCTCTCTGACTTTGTCCTTTTTTTCCCCCCAAAGTTTGTGTGTGTGTGTGTGTGTGTGTAGTTTTTCTAGGTAATTTTATTTTAATATGAATTAACATATAATTTAATATAAATATATATTATATATTGAATTAATATAAATAATATAAACTACTATCCGAGCCACCAGGGCTTCCCTGGTAACTCAGACAGTAAAGAATCTGCTTGCAATGCCAGAGACCTGAGTTTGATCCCTGGGTTGGGAAGATCCCCTGGAGAAGGAAAGGGCAACTCACTCCAGTATTCTTGCCTGGAGAATTCTATGAACAGAGGAGCCTGGCGGGCTACAGTCCACGAGGTCTCAGAGTTGGACACGACTGAACGACTGACATAAATTTTAAAATCGGTGATCCATTTCTACAGTAAATTTGCTGGGGTTCTGACTGAGATGATATGAACCTGTACATTCGCTCGGGGACAGCTGACAGCTCAACACGCCGAATCGTCTGGTGTGAAGACAGCGTCTCTCCCCACTCACAGAGGTCTCCTCTCACACTATTTGTGATTTGCCGTGTTGTTCGCACATCGTTTTTCAAATTCAACCCCAGGCATTTTATCTGTTTTGATTATATTTGACTAATTTTATTTTTTTCAATTTCAATTTGATTTTGTTTACTTGTTAATATATAGAAGAGTTCACATCAATACAGAGAATCATTTTATTGGCCTGTATCTTGCAAATCCGGTAAACTCGCTTATTGTTTCTCGTGGTTTTTGGTTTTTGTAGATTCCTTAGGATTTTCTGTGTTGAAGGTCATGACTATGAGCAATGACGACCGTCTTACTTCTGCCCTTCAAGTATGTATGCCTTTTGTTTATTTTGCACTAGTATATATGTGTGGTGTGTGCTCAGACGCTCAGTCCTGTCCGACTCTCTGTGACTCCCGGACTGTAGCCCACCAGGTTCCCCTGTCCATGGGATTTCCCAGGCAAGAACACTGGAGTGGGTTGCCATTTCCTCCTCCAGGGGATCTTCCTGACCCAGGGATTGAACCTGTGTCTCCTGTAGCCCTTGCCTTGTCAGGCAGATTCGTTACTGCTTGGACCATCTTGGAAGCCCCCTTTGAGTTAGCTAGACCCTCCAAAAAAGAATAAAAGTGAATAAAAGTGGTAAGAACAGACATCCTTATCTTGTTCTTGAACTCAGGGGAAAGGATTTAGTCTTCTACCTTTAGTAATGTCAGTTGTAGCTTTCTTGGAGTTGCTCTTCCTCAGGTTGAGGAATTTCCTCTAGTACTAATTTCCTGACAGTATCTATAAGGAATGAGATATTAGATTTTGTGAAATGAATCTTTTGTGTTTATTGATATGATCATCTCTTTTTACTCCTTTATGCTGAAAATATGATGAACTATGCTATCTGATTTTCCAGGTGTTAAGTCAACCTTGCATTCTTTCATAAACCCCATTTGGTCACAGTGTAGCATCCTTTTTGCCTATTGTAGGATTATATATGCTCAAATTTTGTTAAGAATATTTATGTCTATGTTTATGAGGGATATTGCTCTGCAGTTTCTTGTAATATCTTCTGGTTTTGGTATCAGGGTAATGTTGGCCCTGTACAAGTTAGAAAATTCCCCTTCCTCATCAGTTTTCTGGAAGGATTTGTGTAGAATTTATTTTGTTTCTTTCTTAAAGTGGTGATTGGAACTCTCGTTAAGTCTTTTGGGCCTGGGATTTTTCTCTGTGAGAAAGATTCTAAGTACAAATTCAATTTCTTTAATAGATATAAAGCTGACCTATTAGGATTGCCTGTTTATTCTTGGGTGAACTTTGGGAATTTGTATCTGCCAAGTAATTTCCCATTTCTTTAAGTTATTGAATTTATATAAAGTTGTTCATAATATTCTCTCATTATTATTATTTTTGCCTATAGGATTTGTAGGAATGTGGCTCCTCTCTCTTATTTCTGATATTGGTAATTTCTTTTCTCTGTCCCTTTTCCCACATTTGTTTGGCTAAAGGTAAGGGCTTCCCCGGTGGCTGAGATGGTAAAGAATCCACCTGCAATGCAGGAGACCCAGGTTTGATCCCTGGGATGGGACGATCCCCCAGGGAAGGAAGTGGCTACCCACTCTGTGTTCTTGCCTGGAGAATTCCATGGACAGAGGAGCCTGGCATCCTAAAGTCCATGGGGTCCCAAAGTGTCGGACACGACTGAGCGACTTTCACTTTATCAGTTTGATTTATCTTTTCAAATACTTAGCTTTTGGCTTCATTACTTTATATAATTTTTCTTTTCCCACTTCATTGATTTTTATCTCACTTTTTCTTATTTCTTAAGATGGAAGCTCTCAAGAGTTTTTTTTTTCTTTTTAGTTAGGTGTTCAGTTCTATAAATTTCACTGTAAGCACTGTTTTAACTGCATCTTACACATTTCAGCATGTCATGTTTTTATTTTCATCCATATCAAACCACATTCTAATAGAGTGTGCGAAGTCGCTTCAGTCGTTTCCGACTCTGCAGCCCTGTAAATCATAACTGGTCAGGCTCCTTGTCCATGGGATTCTCCAGGCAAGAATACTGTGGTGGGCTGCCCTGCCCTCCTCCAGGGGACCTTCCCGACCCAGGGATCGGACCTGTGGCTCCTGCGTTGCAGGCGGATTCTTTGCCTCTGAGCTACTGGGCAAGCCTTACATTCCAATATTCCTTGTTATTTCTTCTTTGACCCATAAGTTACTTAGAAGCATATTATTTAGTCTCCAAATACTGGGGAGCTTCCAGATACTTTCAGGGATTGGTTTCTAATTTCATGGTGGCCAGACAACATAATTGCCTTATTTGACTTCTTGTAAATTTACTTAGTTTTTGGTCCCTATCTTAGTAAATATTTGAATGTTCTTCGAAAAGAATGTGTATTCTTCTGTTGTTATTTATCCTATTCTATAGACTTCAGGTCAAACTGACTTACAGTATTGTTAAAGATGATTAGCTTCTTACTGATTTTTCTATGTACTTATTCTATCAATTAAGAGAGATGTCTGAAGTCCCCAACAATTTGTCTGTTTATTCTTTTAGTCCTACCAGTTTTTGTTCCAGGTATTCTGAAGCACGTTTAGTAGAGGCATAAACATTTAGGGTTGTTGTCTTTTCAGTTAATTGACTCCTTTATCATTAGTAGGTGATTTTCTGAATTTGCTCTGAACTCTGCTTTGTCTAATAATAAGGTAGACACACCATCTTTCTTATTTTCAGCATGATATAGTCTGTTTGATTCAGTTTATCTACATGTTTTTAGTAAAGTGGATTTATTTTAGGCAACATGTAGGTAATTCTTGCGTTTTTATTCAATCTGACAGTCTTTGCTTTCATTTGAGGTGTTTAGAGCATTCACATTTAATAAGTATTGATATAATTGAGTTTATATCTACTACATTGTATTTGCTTTCTGTTTGCCTCATATGCTATTTGCTATCTTTTTCCTGACTTCTTTTGGATTAATTGAGAGGTTTTTTAATTATTCTAGTTTATGTCCTTTGTTGGCTTACTATACTTGTGGTTTTTTTTTTAAATAAAAGTTGCTTCAGGTTTTTTAGTATACATCCTAAAGTTCTCACATATCTTCAAGTAATCTCAGAGCACTGTACATGTGGCCCAGCAATTTTACAAGGCTCTATTTCCATTCTTCCTTCCCTAGCTTCTGTACTATGCTGTCACATTTTTTATTTCTACCTGAGTTTTATATTTGCAATATATCATTGCTATGTTTACTTGAAATAATCAGTTATCTTTTTAAAAGATTTTTCTAAAATAAGAGAATATTTCTTTAACACTTGCCCAGTATTCACCATTTCTGATGTGCAGCGTTCCTTTATGTACAATCTGATTTTTGTTATGATTTGCTTTCTGCTCAGAGAACTTAGTTTATCATTGCTTGAGTGAAGTTCTGCTGGTTGATAAATTTCTTCAGCTTTTGTATATATGAAAAAGTCCTTGGTTCGCATATTCTTTTTGGCTGGATAAATAATTCTAGATTGGCAGTTTTTAAACTTTGGGACATTGCTGCCTTGTGTTCTGGCATGCAGTATTTCTGACGAGATGCTGGCTATCGTTCTTACGTTTGTTCTTCTGAATACAAAGTGTCCTTCCCTCCTTCACTCCAGCTGCTTTTAAAGTTCTCTCTTTATCACTGATTTTGGTCTATTTTATAATGAAGTGCCTTGGTGTAGTGTTCTTCATATTTCTTGTGTTTGGGATTCATTGAGCCATTTGTATTCATATATTTCTGGTTTTCACCAACTTTGGAAAAATTTCAACTATTATATTAATGTTCTCAAATATTTTTCTCCCTACCTGCCTTTCCTTTAGGGACTTCAATTACACATACATTGGGCTGTTTGAATTTATCCTACAAAAGCTCCATTCATTTTTTTCTCCATAATTTTACTCTTGTTTTATTTAGGATGGCTTCTACTTCCACTGAGTCTACAAGGGCACTAAATTTTTTTTTTCTGTATTGTGTCATCTGCTGTTAATTCTGGACATCTTCTAAAAATTTTTATCCTTATTTTTAAAAATGTGATGGAAGTATAACTGATTCAAAGTTTTGTTGGTTTCAAGTATACAGCAAAGTGATTCCGTTATACATGTACATACATTCATTCTTTTTCAGGTTGTTTTTCCCGTATAGGAAAATCGAGAAGAATATCAAGTAGAGTTCTCTGAGCTACACAGTAGGTCCTTTAGGTTATTTAATCTTATATATAACAGTGTGTGTGTGTTAGTCCCAAGCTCCTCATGTATCACTCCCCTCCACCTTCCCTTTTTGGTAACCGTAAGTTTGTTTCCAGTATCTGTAAGTCTGTTTCAGTTTTGTAAATAAATTTATTTATATCATTTTTACATTAAATTCCATGTATGAGTGATGTCATAAGATATTTGTCTTTCTCTAACTTACTTCACTTAATGTGATAATCTCTAGGTACTATCTGTGTTGCTGCAAATGGCATTATTTCATTCTTTTTCGTGGGTGAGTGATATTCCATCGTGTATATGAAACGTCTTTATCCACGCCTCGCTGGATGGATGTTTAAGTTGCTCTGTGTCTCGGCTGTTATAAACAGTGCTGCAGTGAATACTTTGGTGTATAGAGCATCTGTCTTTTGTTTCCAGTTACGGTTTTCTCTAGATAGATGCTTGGGACTGGGATTGCTACTCATACGGCAATTCTATTTTTGGTTTTTTAAGAAACCTCCATACTGTCCTCCGTAGTCGTTATATCAATTTGCATTCCCATGGACAGTGTAAGGGTTCCCTTTTCTTCACACCCTTTCCAACATTTATTGTTTGTACACTTTTTGATGATGGCACTTCTGACCAATGTGAGGGGATACCTCGTAGTTTTGATTTGTGTTTCTCTGATAATTAGTGATGTTGAGTATCTTTTCATGTGCTTTTTGGCCATTAGTATAGACATCTTTTAAAAAATCTCTGTCAGCTCAATTTATGTCTTTTATTTTTTACATCTTTACACATCTTTTCAACATTATGTTTTCTTCTACCCTCCTAGTGTACAAAATCTAGTTATAGAAAATATTTAGCACCTTTTCTACTAACTCCATCATCTATATCATTGCTGGATCTATTCCTATCGATCTTTTCTCCTGAGTACAAGTAATGTTTTCTTGTTACTTTGTATTCTTAACAACTTTTGATTGGATGTCAGAACTGTAAATTTTAGTTTGTTCTGGGTTCTAGGTATTTTTATATTCCTTTACATATCCCTGAGCTTTGTTCTTGGGAGCCATTATGTTACTTGGAAATAACTCAGTCCTTTTGAGGCTAATTCTTCAGCTTGGGTAGGCAAGGTCAGAAGGCCATTAGCAGAGGGCCAATTTTGCCCCACTTTTGAGACAATTTCCTTCGGAGTACTCTTCCTGATGCCCTGTGGTTACAAGGTTTCTCTGTTTTGGTGAGAATAGTAACTATTTATAGCCCCGTGTGAACCTCCAGATGGTTCTCTGTGTTCCTTCCTGGTGGGTCTCTCCTGGTCTCCTCTGCACGTGCTGAGAAGTGCTCCGCTGAGGTCTCCAGGGAGACCCTTGGGGCGCACCACAGAGCCCTCTCTCCAAGCAACCCTCTCCCGTTCTGCAGCTCCTCTTCTCCAGAACGCTGCCCTGCATCTCCAGCCTCCTTGGCTTTCCAGGTCTCAACTCCATCTCCTCACTGGCGAGGAAGGTCTCAGTTTGGGTCACCCCTCTCTGCAGTGTGACCTGGGAACATTTTCTAGGTTGCATGTGAAGGCAACCATCGTGCTGATTTCATTTTCTGTTTCTCAAGGATCACTGTTCTGGGCTACCTGCTGTCCAATATCTGATAGTATTTTTACTATTATTTTTGTTTAAAAAGTTTTTTTTTGTCTGTTTGTTGTTAATGTGAGAAGGTAAATCGAGTCCTGATGGCTAAATCAATGTTAGAAGCAGAAATTTTATGTATGTAATTTTTTTTTATTGTGGTAAAAATATACATAGTATAAAGGTTACCATTTGAAGCATTTTGAGAATAGTTCAGTGACATTAAGAACATTTGCACTGTGGGACAACCACCACCATCATCCATCTCGAGAACCGTTTTCTTCTTCCCAAACGGAAACTCTGTCCCCATTAAACACTGACTCCCTGTTCCCTCCTCTGGCGCCCACCATCCTGCGTTCTGGCTCTGTGAATCTGATTCCTCTGGATACCTCATGTAAGTGGAATCATGAAGTGTTTGTCCTTTCGTGTCTGGCTTATTTCACTCGTGTAATGTCTTCAAGGTTTATCCATGTTTTAGCATGTGTCAGAATTTCCTTCCTTTTTAAGGCTAAGCTGAATAATATTCCATGGTACGACTATACCACACTTTGTTTATCCATTCATCCGTTGATGGACGTTTGGGCTCTTTCCACTTTTTGGCTGTTGTGAATAATGCAGCTCTGAATATGGCGTGCAAATGTCTTTTCAAGAGCTGCTTTCAGTTCTTTTGAGTGTGCACCCAGAAGTGGAATTCCTGGATTATATGGTAATTCTATGTTTGGTTTCTTGACGAAGCACTAGCTCCCTGTAGAGCAGCTGCTCCCTTTTACATTCCCGCCAGCAACACACCGAGATTCTGACTTCCCCGTATCCTCAGTAACCCGTGTTATTGTATGTTTTTGTGTGGTAACTATCATAACGAGTGTGAGTTACGTCTCGCATATGTAATCCTCGGCCTCTCAGAGAGGGGGGTTCACGGGGTGGTCATGAGCCTAGGTGGCTTCAGCCTACAGCGGCTTGAAGCGGGCCTTCGGTTCCCGGCCAGAGGCTGAGGTTGGGTCATGGTGGTGAGAGCAGTGAATCCTAGCCATTAGACCTGTGGTCAGTGACAAGGCCCTGGCCCTTCGGCTTTGCAGGAAAAGAGTTCCCACAAAGATGGAAAGAAGTGAAGCAAGTATTTATTAGAAGGGAAGAGAGCAAAGGACATGTGGATAGATACCTGGGGTGGACTCTTGAGACTGTCCCTGGCAGCTTGAGTTATTATCATGGGGCATTTCTTCTGGTTTTCCCCTGATCAGTCATTCTGATTTGCCCGTTGCAGAGTCCATATTTGGCGTGTCTCAGGATCCTCCTGTGTGTGTGCATGCATCTCTCAGCCAAGATGGATTCCACTGCAAAGGCTTATGGGTAGTTGGCATCAGTTAGCATCACTCCCCTTTGACTCCCAAGGAGTCTTTCTGTGCATGTGTGGTCAGGGGTGTCTCCTGACTTCGAGAATGAGAATATGTGGTCTGGGCAGGGCCCAGCCTCCTGTTGTTACCAAGTCCAACCTTGCTCTGTTCCTCACGTGATAGGCTAACAAATCCAAGACGAGGTGTCAAGACAAGGAAGAGACTTTATTTGGAAGTTGGCTGTCTGAGAAGATGGCAGGTTGTGCTGTGCTTAGTCGTTGTGTCATGTCCGAGGCTCTTTATGGCCCCATGGACTATAGCTCGCCAAGATCCTCTGTCCATGGAGTTCTCCAGGCAATAATACTGGACTGGGTTGCCATGCCCTCTCCAGGGGATCTTCCCAACCAGGAATCAAACCCAGGTCTCCTGCACTGCAGGTGGCATCTTTACTGTCTGAGCCACCCCAAAGCTCTGAAAGCAGGTTAGCGCCTCAAAATGAATATCCTGTAGGGGGCCAGATTCTTTTATGGATCAGAGATGGGGGGGGGAGATAAGGATGTGTTAGTTTCACTTCCTGACAGTCATTTCGCAGGTGGTCAGGCTCAGGTTATCTCCCCGAGGTAGGCCATTATGTATGCCGACAATAACGAAAGCTGCAGGATGAGGGTTAAAGTCACAGAGGCAGATCCTCCATACGTTCAAAATAAACCTTTCCCAGTTACATACCTTAATTGTCCTGCCCACACAGGTGCAGAAAGACTGCCAGTTGTCCTGCCAAGACAGTTCTTGTCTTGGAGTTTTGGACCACTGAGTCTCCAGTGACTTTACCCTGGGGAGGGGCTGCCCACCTACCTCCTGCCTCAGTCAGGGTGCTCTCCAGGAGCTGAGTGCAGCACCCCGCTACATCACATTTAATGCACCCCACTGCCAACTCCCTGTGAGCGTCTCCACACCTGGTGCCCCCCGCAGTGCCCAGCGAGCCCTGAGTAGTACTCTGTGGTGGCTTTGTTGGGAGGCGAGGCCGAGGAGCCAGTGAGTGGCTGCGGCCAAGGTCAAAGTTAGGGAACGGGTGGCAGACGGAGCTAGAATGCCTCCTGGGGCCACGCTTCCCTGGGACTCAGGAGTTAAGGGAAGATTCTAAGCCAGAGCCAGTCTGTGGTTCAGAAATCACACTGACCACAGCAGCTTGGAGGGCACGTGAGCCCAAGAGACTCTGGGAGCCCAGCAGGGACGTAGGAGTGAAGGGTCCGATCGCCTGCGCGGCTCTGAGCTGGACCCTGAGAATGTGTTCGCCACACCCCTCGCCCGCGACGGCCGGGCCCCTGGCCCAGGGGGATGTGTGTCCTCATGTACAGCAAGCCACTTGGCATGTGTTTGGAAACTCATGGGTTATACAGAAATAGAGTAACTTGTGGAGGGGAGAAGAGCTAGTCTCGGTCTGGGCGGAAATCTTCAGTTGCTCGAATCTGTGAAGGTGAGAACAAGGATTTCTCAAGAAGCAAAAGCTGCTTGTCTTAGCAGCTCAGAAAACAGGGAGGAGGGGATCAAGCTCTCTTCTACTGAACACGTGCTCCTGGAGTCTCGGGGTTCCCTCTGGCCTCCCCGCACCTCTTCCCCTTACGGAGGTGACAGCTTGACACCGCAGAGAACAGGAAGGCAGAAGACGTGTATTTGTTTTCCACAGTGGTGCTAATGGCTTCTTCTGTTCTCGGATTTGGGTCAGCCTCTGGGTAACTGGCAAAGAGAGATGTGCCATTTGTCATTAAAAACATTTGAAGTGAATTCTAAGTGTGTACTTTTCGAAATAAAATAAACCTTCACGTTTTACGAACTGATAATGTTGGATACATTGAGCAATGCATAAATACACGCAGTTTTAGGTTTGCGGACTCTTTTAAAGGCTTGGCAAGCTCCGTGAAGGCATTGGAAATGATAGGATTACATCAGTGGAGAAGTTTGCTGGTCCTACTCCATCGGTCTCGGTTTTAGTGTAATTTATATCACTAGAAAGGAGTTCTGGGACAAACTGTGTCGTCCTGTACAGCCGGGACTGACTTCTCTCAACTCTGGCTGGCTTCCCTGTGCTGGGGGGCTGAACTGTCCACACATTCACTGCCCCATCCTCTCTATTTGTTCTCTTTCGGGTTGACCCCTGCCTCCTATCCTCTTTTAGAGACTGTCTGTCATACAGAGTGAAATAAATCAGAAAAAGAAAAATAAACATCATATATTAATGCAAGCATGTGGAGTCTAAAAAAATGGTAGGGATGATCTTTTTTTGCAAAGCAGAAATAGAGACACAAAGAACAAATGTATGGATACCAAGGGGAGGAGGAAGGGTGGGAGCAATCGGGAGACTGGGATTGACATATATTATTGTTCAGTCGCTAAGTCGTGTCTGACTCTATGTGACCCCATGGATTGCAGCATGTCAGGCTCCTCTGTCCTCTGCTGTCTCTTGAAATTTGCTCAGATTCATGTTCATTGAGTTCGTGATGCCGTCTAACCATCTCATCCTTTGTCATCCCCTTCTCCTACCTTCAGTCTTTCCCTGCATCAGAGTCTTTTCCAATGAGTTGGCTCTTTGCAACAGGTGTCCAAAGTATTGGAGCTTCAGCTTCAGCATCAGTCCTTCCAATGAATATTGAGGGTTGATTTCCTTTAGGATTGACTGGTTTGATCTCCTTGCAGTGCAAGGGACTCTCAAGAGTCTTCTCCAGCCCACAGTTCAAAAGCATCGATTCTGGCCCCCGGCGCCCCGGGTGGCTCCCGGCGGCCCCGCCCACCTCCTACCCTCGGCCTCCCCGGCGCGGCGCACTCCCCGCCGGCCGCAGCCTGACACGCCGCGCGGCCCCCCGTTTCCCCGGCCGTCTCCCCCAGGCATGGCCCAGGGCCTCGCCTCACTATGGCAGCAGCACGGCACAGCACCCTCGACTTCATGCTCGGCGCCAAAGCTGATGGTGAGACCATTCTGAAAGGCCTCCAGTCCATTTTCCAGGAGCAGGGGATGACGGAGTCAGTGCACACCTGGCAGGACCATGGCTATTTAGCGACGTACATTAACAAAAATGGCAGCTTTGCCAATTTGAGAATTTACCCGCATGGATTGGTGTTGCTGGATCTTCAGAGTTACGACGGCGATGCACAAGGCAAAGAAGTCGATAGTCTTTTGAACAAAGTAGAAGAAAGAATGAAAGAATTGAGTCAGGACAGTACTGAGCGGGTAAAGCGATTACCACCCATAGTTCGAGGAGGAGCCATCGACAGATACTGGCCCACTGCGGATGGCCGCCTGGTTGAGTACGACATAGATAAAGTGGTGTATGATGAAGACTCACCTTACCAGAACATTAAAATTTTACACTCAAAGCAATTTGGGAATATTCTCATCCTCAGTGGGGATGTTAATTTGGCGGAAAGCGATTTGGCATATACCCGGGCCATCATGGGCAGTGGCAAAGAAGATTACAGTGGCAAAGATGTACTGATTCTGGGAGGTGGAGATGGGGGCATATTATGTGAAATAGTCAAACTGAAACCAAAGATGGTGACTATGGTAGAGATTGACCAAATGGTGATTGACGGATGTAAGAAATACATGCGAAAAACGTGTGGTGATGTCTTAGACAATCTTAAAGGAGACTGCTATCAGGTTCTAATAGAAGACTGTATTCCAGTACTGAAGAGGTACGCCAAAGAAGGGAGAGAGTTTGATTATGTGATTAATGATTTGACAGCTGTTCCAATCTCCACATCTCCAGAAGAAGATTCCACATGGGAGTTTCTCAGACTGATTCTTGACCTCTCAATGAAAGTATTGAAACAGGATGGGAAATATTTTACACAGGGGAACTGTGTCAATTTGACAGAAGCCCTGTCACTCTATGAAGAACAGCTGGGGCGCCTGTATTGTCCTGTGGAATTCTCGAAGGAGATCGTCTGTGTCCCTTCATACTTGGAATTGTGGGTATTTTACACTGTTTGGAAGAAAGCTAAACCTTGAAAATCAG
>ML661902.1:25916096-25951976 GCA_007570785.1 Antilocapra americana | reverse complement strand
CTCCATGCAGTTTCTTACTAGAACTTCTCTGTTTTTGGAAAAGGGCCTCTGGTTATTTGCAAAAAAAAGCAGCTTGCAGAGCTGTGAAAAGAGGCTAATACCTTTCTGTTTCTAACTTTTATGAAGTTCCCAGGGGGAGGTGAGGAATTCTGTTTGAGGTTAAAAAAAAAACCAAAAAACAAGCCTCCAACAATGATATTAATGTTGATGGAAGCTTTACTCATAATTGAATGAACGATCCTAATTTGATAAAATACAGTCATTAGGAGCTCAGCTTTGGAATCTCCTGTGTATTTCGAAGCATGGCTACAATATAACAAACTTAATTGATTCCTCCCAAACAAGCACAGACTATAAAATTCCAGGGAAAAGATTTACCGTGAACAGAATTTGAATATCAGAAAATAGAACTGAATTCACGATTCTCTAGCAGAAGAAGCATCCTTTGGGGAAGAGGCCTTCATGATGCCAAAGACCAATGTCTAGAGGGGCCATGTCCATCATTCCCATGGAGAAAACATAGGCTGAGCTCCGGGCATCTTCCTCCCTACCCTTCTCCTCTTAGTTGTAGGTGTGACCAGGGAGGCAGAAGACCACAGTCCCAGAAGGGGAAACTTCTGGCCAGGGAGGGGAGAGGAGGCAAAGCTTCAGGACACCGTATTAAATGTTTTCATGAGGGGGCTGCTCAACCCATCACTCTCCCCACTGCCATTCCCCATCATTTGTATGGTTGTATCTTTGTACCTAGGGTTTCCAGGTAGCACAATGGTAGAGAACCCACCTGCCAATGCAGAAGATGCAGGAGCTTTGGGTTCAGTCCCTGGGCTGAAGATCCCCTGGGGGAGGGAATGGCAGCCCTCTCCAGTATTCTGGCCTGGAGAATCCCATGGACAGAGGAGCCTGGCGGGCTGCAGTCAGTCCATGAGGTCACAAGAGTTGGACACAATTGAGCACGCATGCATTTTCTTTGTACCTCCTGAACTGATGTTGTAAGGGATGAACTGTTTATTTTACCAACTTAGTAAGTTTTTGTGGATGCTGTGTTAGCATTGGGCCGGCATTGGCAAGCTGGGGAAAATGAACCTGCCTTTCAGTGGGGGAAACACTCGCTGCACAAAGCAAGTCAGAATGAATGGTTTCATCTCGACTGTCATGAGTCACCTGCAGGAGACGCCGGGAAAGCCTGGGAGGAGGGGGGTTGGACAGGATGTGTGCACTTGTCCTGGGTGGGGAGGGGTGTTCCCAGCAGATGGCGTGGTCTGTGGGGGCCCTGACACAGGAAAGGGCACGTTATGGAGAAGGTAATGGCTGGGACCTGCTGGGAAGAGGACAGGCAAGGAGTCAACCCGCGGAGGTGGCCGCTCCTGGACCCTCGACAAACCTTGCCTCGTGGCAGCAATGTTTTGATCCTTTCTTCTGACCACCGCTGCTTCACAGTTCCTCGTGTGTCCCGCGTGCCTGCTCAATCGTGTCTGGTTCTTTGCGACCCCATGGACTGTCACCCACCAGGCTCCTCTGTCTATGGGATTATCCAGACAAGAACACTGGAGTGGGTTGCCATGCCCTCCTCCAGGGCATCTTCCTGATGTAGGGATTTAGCCCCTGACTCCTTCGTCTCCTACATTGGTAGGCGGATTCTTTACCACTGAGCCACCTGGGAAGCCCCAAAGGCTGACTTGTCATGAGTGGGTTATTTCTGGACCAATTGGACAATTTCATCTGCAAGGCCTCCAAGCACCTGGAATGGGCTCCAGTGGCCGAGGAGCATGAGCTGCAGCCCCAGGCACCTTCCCACCCCACACCCTCACCACCCCTGACCACGACTTGCTCTGTTCTCTGCAGCCTGAGGTCCTTCTCTTGGAAGAGGCGATAGCAGCCGCTGAGGAGTCGAGTGTCTTCTTTGTCCCTGGCATCTGTTCCCAATACACCATCTGCCCTAGACAGCAAGCCCACGTCTTTCTTCCTGTTCTTCCTTCCCCACTTCTTGTTTGGACTACGGCAGTGGAGGAGTCATCTGAGCTCAGGCTCAGGGATCCTGAGAGGGTTATGTGGGGGAAAGGGGGCCTGGGCAATTCATCTTTGCTCTGGGCTCTCATACCCCCTCTTCTGGGCATTACCTGCCAGGATGCCCATCTTTGTTTCCTGGACTTTGCTCTCAGAGGGCTGGAATGATGCAAGGAAATTGGTCCTTCCCAACAAATGGAGGGGAGGAGCTCCCCACTCCCGGTCCAGATGAACACTGCCCCAGCAGGCTGAAGATGTAGGCGAGAATCACCTACATTATCTAATTTAAAAGAAAAAATCCTCCAAGCAAATTGGACAGAGGACTGATGCAGGGAGAGATGCTGAAAAGAAAAACCTGTTTTCTTCTCAAAGCGTTATCAGTGACACGCCATATGGTTTTTGCCAAACCATTTGGCTGCTGTGAGATTTTCTATTCCCAATTGTAAAACTGAGCTAATAGAATCTGCCACCCCACTGGGATATCACAAGCGCTAATCAGAATGTCTATAAATGCCTTTGAACTCCTTGTGAAAAACATGCAACCAAAATACCAAGTGAGATTTATATAAATGTCATCCTAACCCCAGATGTCCATTATGAAATTGGGAATTTAGGGCTTACGTGGATGCGTTTATTACACTTCTCACAGAAATGACACACGACTGGATACCCTGAGTTTTACTTATTTATTTTTCAATAAGGTTGTGAAATAGGCCAGGTTGAGGCTCAGAAAATTTTCAAATAAAAACTCTGTTATGTAAGCCAGTTTACATTTAGGAAGGCGTCTCTGAGACCTGGGTCCATTCTGTGTGCCATGATCAAGACGCCCTAGCCTTTCATCCTCTGATCTCTGGGGTGTGCGATCATGTATCATCTTAATGCTCGAGCATTTCTCTTTCCTTTTCCGTTGGGAGAACTAAGGAAAAATCTCTACCTATTGACAGATCAGCAATGGTTTATACCTTAGGAAGCCCCATGACTGTTTATTTGACGCTCTGATACAGCTTAATTACACTTAAGTCCTTGTGTTTACTTCGGAGATCTCCAGAAAGAGTAGAAAAGATCTAGCAGCCCCAAATTAGTTTAGGAACCAGCATGTCCCTTGCTTAAAGGAACACAGTAAACATTTCAAAAGAGCCTGCCAGCTCATTATCCAACTCTCTGTCTTCAGAGACTTCAGGGAAAACAGCAGTAGTTAAGCAATGTTTGCCAAAAGCGAATCTGGGAAGGGGTGTTGATTTTTAAAGAGAAGGAGAGAGGAGCCCGCAAGTTCTGGTTGCAAGTTCTCCTGGTCGGCGGCATGGAGGCGGAAGTCCCTTTCTGCAGGCTTTCCAGGAGGAACCGTGGTCCCTCCTTGACTTCCCTGCTCTTGGAGGTCGGGGGATGGGTGTCCCTCTTAGTTGAATCACCGAGGCATCGTGTGTCCGGCTGGTTCCCTGAGAGATGAGACACGGCTCCCTGAGTCTGGAGAAACAGTCTTGTCCTCAGTCGATTCTGCCCTAGAACTTGGGTGGTCGGCCCCATGCTCAGAAGTTCCGGACCCTTAAATGCAAGTAGGACTGTGCTTCTCATCACAGCATGGGGCGCCTCCCCAGGTCCCCCAGCCCTGAATATACCCTCTCTAATACCCTGGCAAAGTATAATGAACACATTTTCCGGCTATTAGAGAGTCTGATTTCTTTAGAAAGAAGTAATTTCTTCAAGGAAATGTGGTTTTGTGACATGCATCTGAGTGGTTCAAAAAGGCTTGCATTAGCCACCTCTCCCCCCCCACCTCCGCCCCTCCCCCCGCTCCCCCACGAAACAATATCGCCAGGAAGCAGCACAATGACCGTTCAGAGTCGGCCACGTTTCTTTCCAGCACTTTGGATCTTGTTCTCTTTTTGCACCCCGGGGAGTTGGAAGTCTGGAGCAGCTGGTCAGCCATCACTCCCCCTACCTCCTGGTGATGTTTGAAAGTCTTCATTTTGTTGTATAGGTCACAGGTCAGCCCATCCATGTGGATTCTTGTAATTGCATAGGACGGGCTTTGTGTGGGCCGATTACATCTTTTCTTTTGGACCCAAAGGGGGCCGTTCATTAGTGTGCTGTCTGTGCCTAAGGCTGACCTGAGCCGTCTGAAGGCAGATCTTCCATGAAACTCCCTGGTGTTACTTTATTCCTGGGAATCTTAATTATGAGGCATTACCAGGGTGGGTGTAGGAAGTAGCCTCCATTCACCCCAGGGTGCAGCCCTGAGGGAGGACCCCCGATTTTCTGTGCACGATGTGAGGCACCTGGAAGGCTCCACGGCAAATAGCTCCAAATCCACGGATGTGGGAGTGTGATTGTGGCCCCTGCTTTGCTGCCAAATCTTTGCAAACTCTTTCCTCTCTCATGGGTCCTGTTTTTCTTTCCTGCCAAAGGTCGGAGGGAAGAGAGGCCTCAGTTATGCCCGGCACTGATTCCATCTCCCATCCTCATGCAGTTGGTATCAAGGCCCTTCCACCCCCTGTTCTCCTGGTGGGAGGGTGGGCTGAGCTGGAGACGACAGCTGGACCGCAGTGCATGTCTCCTCCTGGCCATGACCCAGGCAGGGCCTAAGGAGGTGATGGAGGGGAGTCACCGACCCTCTGCGTCCTCTTACACATCGGAGGTCAACGGAAGCCCCTTTGTCCTTACCTGTCACCCTTGCCAAGGCCCCCTCCCACCCTTTTAAACAAATATTTATTTGGACAGAGGAGCCTGGTGGGCTACGGTTCATGGGGTTTCAAAGAATCGGACATGACTGAGCAACTTAGCACGCCTGCTTGCATTTTGGGCTGCACTGGGTCCTCCCTGCTGCGCCAGGCTTTTCTCTAGTTGCCTAGAGCGGGTCTCCTCTGTAGCTGCAGAGCACAGGGCTCTCATTGCAGTGGCTCCCTTGCTGTGGAGCACCGGGCTCGAGGCGCGTGGACCCCAGCAGCTGTGGTGCATGGGCTCAGGTGCTCCGCAGCGTGCGGCGTCTTCCTGGACCAGGGATAGAACCGATGTCTATCCAGTTCTATCGGCCCGCACTGCAGGGAGGATTCTTAACAGCCGTGCCCCTGAGGGAGACTTTTTTCTTTTCTTTTTTTAGCCAGGTAGCATGCAGGAATCTTAGTTCCATCTGAGCCACCAGGGAAGCCCAAGAATACTAGAGCTGGGAGCCTGTCACTTCTCCGGCGGATCTTCCTGACTCAGGGATCGAACCCAGGCCTCTCGCATTGCAGGCAGACTCTTGACCAGCTGAGCCACAAGGGAAGCCCAAGAATACTGGAGTGGGCAGCCTATCCCTTCTCCAGTGGATCTTTCTGACCCAGGAATCGAACTGGGCTCTCTTGCATTGCAGGCGAATCCTTTACCCCCTGAGCTATGAGGGGAAAAGCCCTTAGTTCCCCTACTAGGGATCAAACCTGTGTCCCCTGTAGTGGAAGCACAGATCCTAACCACTGGACTGCCAAGCCCTTCTTATCATACAAGCGTATTAGTCAAGCCCCCACTGCCTTTGGGGAAGGGACCCAGGGCCCCTCTGGCATTTCAAAGGCCACCCTCCCCTTTCCACTTGGTTTTCAAAGCAAGTTCTGGAGGTGGGAGGGAGGTGGTGTGCTTGCACTGATACCTCCTTGATGGCAAAGGGGTCACAATTGGGCCCTCTGCCCTTCCTGACATGGAAGCAGCGTGTGCTGCGCTGGGGATGCTGAACAAGAACAAGGCTGCTGGTGGTGCCGGGTGTCCCCGAGGAGCTATCCTGCTGAAGCCCAGTTGGGGCGCAGAGCTGTGATGTACCTGAGTAGTGTCTCCATGGCTGTGGGCACTGCCCGCTAGACTGGGCCGGCATTTCTCAGCTCCCCCTTTCCCCGTGCTTTAGCAGTGAGCAACGAAACATCAGCTTGTCCCCGAACATAAGCTCAGTGCATGCTTTTCTCCCCTTTCCTCTGGGTTGCCAGGTGACTCACAGGTAACTACCTCCATTGGTGATGCTCTGGCCGTGGTGGAGCTGGGGGCAGGTATGGAAGGGAGGCTGGGAGGCCACGAAGAGCTGGGTGTTGAGCCAGCAGCTGCCCCACACTCTCTCCTGAAGCCTTTTTCCAGGCCCCGCCTGCGGTCCTGGGCCGGTGGGGGCGTCCCCGGGGGATGGCAGTGGAGCACAGCCTGTCAGCCTGCTTGCCGTGGGTGAGCTTGCATTTAATGTGGCAAAGGAGTTGCCAGGGGCCAAAATTATAAATCACCAGAGCCAGGAGGCAGGAACCAGCCTCAGACTTGGCTCTCCGGAGCTGGAAGCCTCCACCTGGCTGGTCGTGATCAACTTCTGAGCCCCAGAGAGTTCTCCGAAAGAACCCACAAGTTTGAAGAGACAGAGGCAAAGTGCTCTTGGGGATTTAACTTGGTCAGAGTTTAGCACAAGCACAGCTTTTGGCGCCGCAGGCCTCTGACACCCTCTGTTCCCTTTTTTCACCTTCCTTCCCATCCCACCCCTGCTTTCTGTTCTCAGCACTGGTTTTCTCCCTTCCTTCTTCCTTTATAACAGGAAAGTCTGTAAGAGGCACTTTCACCTTCTAATTCTCACCCTCATCACCCATACGCCACCATCGTCACGCCCGCACACCTTACAGCTCTGAGCCTGAATAGCTTAAAAACAACACGACTTCGAAGAGAGTACACCCAGTCTAAGAGGCCAGGTGTGGAGTCCCATGAGAGTTTGGATTGATTTGTATGTTCAGGTCCGTCCTACTAACTGGGAGGGCTAGATCTCTCAAGCTGGAATGGGTTTTATTCTCCATATATCCCCTTGAAATCCTTCCTGGAACAAGGTGGGATGTGAGAATCAGTGAAGCAAATCCATTTTCAACATGTGCGGTGGAATATGGATCCTTGCAAATGACTGCTTTCTTTCAAGCACCCGGAGCCAGGCTCCACTACAAATGTGTTAAAAAGAGACACGCGGGCTGGAGGGGAAAAGCTTCGAAAGAGCAGTCTATGGAGTCCCTGGACACGGCTCTTGAACACCCCGTCTGCCTCTTCACGGCTGGGAGCGGGAAGGGTAGGTTTGCACCTGTGGGGGTGGAATACCTCCCCCCAGCCTTGGAGAGCCGGGAAGGGCCGCCCGGCCAGGAGGTTCAGGCCAATTACCCATCCTGAGCACACGCGAAGCCCCAGCCTGTAACACACACGAGAGGTGCCTGAGGTCTCCCTGGTCCTTTTCCACCCTGAGGGGCTGCGGGAACCTCCCGTCTTGCAGAGGAAGGGAGTGGGCTGCCGGCTGATGCAGTTATGGTATGTGCCCAAGGGAGGCGAGTGCCTGAGCTACACTTCAGTTCAGCATGTTGGTGGGGGGAACTGCATCCTCCGGAATCCACACGTGGAAGTCTCGATCACCCTGATCCCCCACTTCCTCACAATGTGACCTTATCCAGAGTGGCGCTGCCCAAGTGTAGTTTGTTAAGATAAAGTGCTGCTGGAGTAAGAAGGGCCCCAAATCCAATACGACTGACGTCCTTATTGTGTTGTTCAGTCACTCAGTCGTGTCCAACTCTTGGTGACCCTATGGACTGCAGCACGCCAGGCTTCACTGTCCATCACCTACTCCTGGAGCTTGCTCAAACTCATATCCATCAAGTCGGTGATGCCATCCAACTATCTCATCCTCTCGTCTCCTTCTCCTCCCGCCTTCCATCTTTCCCAGCATCAGGGTCTTTTCTGAGTCAATTTTTCGCATCAGGTGGCCAAAGGTTTGAAGCTTCAGCTACAGAAAGGAGATATTTGGACACGTGTGTGTGTGTGCCCATATGCACACACACACACACACACACACACACACACACACACACACACACACACACACACACAATGCATGTGAAGATGAAGGCTGGGATCTGGTGGATGCTGCTGCAAAACAAGAAATTGGTTTGTAAGAATTTTGGCAGCAAACACCAGTAATAGCCAGCAGAGAGGGGCAAAAACCAGAATAGCTCTGTGGTTTGAGTCGCCCTGTCTGTAGTTTTCCCTCTGGGGGCCCTGGCACAGGTGCCAGGTGCCAGATCTGTGCCTTTCCCACGTATTTCCCTGATTCTCAGCTGAGTGATGAGACTTCCAGGGGTGGGGGGCAGGCATCTGCGCACCTCTGGTGAGGGTGGGAAGGGAGCAGGCTTGCCGTCTGGGGTCCCGGGGCCCCACACGCAGATTCTTGCTTGGCCGTCCTCAGCCCTTCTCTCCCTGAGCGCTGTCCACCCACTCCCACTGCTCCTCCCATGCCTGTGTTTGCATTTGGGCTGAAGTTCACAAAGAGCGCTCCCTGGGGGCTCCGTCTATGATGCACAGCAGCTGTGGGGAGGCGAACGCCCCGCAGAAGTGGTTTAAGCAAAACCCACAGGTGGGGCCCTTGGAAAGGTTTATATTTTGATAATGAGCTTTTTTTCCCCCCTCTTGGAAATGTATCTGTTATTGGGACCGAGTCAAAAAGAACTCGCTCTGGACTCTGGACCCCTGGGGCTTGGTCTAGGGGCTGGAGTGGTGGAGAAGGCAGGGAGGGAGGCATGTGAGACAGGAGGTCGGTCCTTGGCCGGTGTCACTGCAGTGCCCGGCAGTGCTGCCCTCGAGTGTGGTGGTCCTGTGGGTCACGGTGGACCCCAGAGCCACCTGGGTCCATGCGGAGCTCCTCAAAGATGGACTTGGGGTCGGGAAAGGAGCTGATCGTCTAAGGAGAGAGTGGTGGCAGCCACGCTGGCCAAATGCGGGACCCCCATCACTCATCTGCCTGGCTCTGACCTCTGGAAACCCCTTCGAATCTCAGAGCCACCCGACCTGTGTGAGGAGGCTGACGGTGTGGGTTGCAGGGTTTCGCGAGGGCTCAGGTGGAGAGCGCAGGCGCGGCCCCTGTGCAGGTGACAGCTCCCCTCCCTCGTCTCCCCAGCTGAGCCCTGGGCTTGCAGGCAGTGCTAGCCCCACCTGTGCCTTCGGAGTTTCCTCTGTGCCTTAGACAGATCGTCTCCCCTTGGGTCCCTATTCCCCACCTCCCCTGTGTAAGGACACCTGAGATTCCTTCCAACTTCAGTGGGTTTTCTGGGAAATTATAGATGTGTTCTGGAGGGGCAGTGGGCTCGGAGAAGTCAGGTCCTTCGTGGGGGTGACAGCCCCTCTGGAAGGAGACACCAGCGTGGTGTGTGTGCGCCTGCACGCGTGCCCTTGAGCCCCTGAGAACCAGCGACGAGGATGACGGTCACGCGCTCAGACTGTTTGGGGCGGGTCTGGGGTGTCAGGACGCTGTCAATGTTTTGTGAGCTTCGTTTGGAAATTTCAGTATCTAATTAAGCTCAGTGGAACTGTTCACCACCGATAAAGCAAAATGCCAGGAGGTGTTCAAAGGCCCTGAACCTCTGTCCTTTACCGTGAATGGTGGGTCTGTGTTGTATCTGTGGTGTCTACCTAGTGGCGATACTGGATATTTCCCTTTGGAGGAGAAATGGGAATCTTTACTAAAAAGGACTAAATATTACTGAACAGACTGATTTATAAGCAACAGCGATGTGGCATGACTGTTACAGAAAGTTCACATCTAGGTGATTCTGACAGTTCTTTCTGTCTCTTGACGACTTTGGCCCCTCCGCATCACTCTGCCTTACGAACTGTGCTCTCCATGGAAGCGGAAACGTTCCTGGACCCTCCGTGTGGTCGAGGGGTTGGATGTGGGACTTTTCCCTCTGTCTAATCTCTGCTGATAATATTGAGAGATGCAGGCCTGGCTTTCCAGGATGCCCTCTCTGAGCCCCAAAAGCTAAGGAAGAGAGAGAGAGATTGAGAGAAGAGGCAGAAAGAGCCTTTGGCCATGGGATATTTCTGTGCCTTTGAGAGTGTTAATCCTTGTGGCTTTCCCCTGTGAGAATAGAGCAATTTTCCACTCTCATCAAGAAGAAAGAAGACTTCCCGCTCCGGACAGGAGCTCGTGGAGGCCTCTATGCTGCTCTGGAAATTGCATGAAATGTCAATACCGTAGACGGGCGTGTACATTCAGCGCTCCTTAGCAGCTTCCCTAACAACCACTCTGGGTCCACTGCCTGCCTTAGTGACACGCTTGCATTAGCGGTGCGGTCCAAATGATGGTTTCAAAAAAAGCCGCCTGCTCGGGGGCTCAGACCATCTCCTGGTGAGAGTGCTTTAGGCAGGAAATGACATGGGATTTTAGGCAGAATTGCTCTGCCTGTCTGGGCTGAGGCTTACCACGCGGACGCAATTACTTGGACCCTCGTACTGTTCAGCTGTAGAGGATGTGCCGGCAGCGGGGGTCCTCCTTTCAGCCCGATTTTAAGCTCATGAAGGGAACGTGCTGCCCTGTGCATCAGTGAACTCACTAGGCTACGTTCTCTGACTTCCTTGGAAATACAGTCGGAAATTCGCACAAAAGGGATGCCAGCTCCAAGAGGCAGAGAGCTTTTTGTTGTTGTTGTTTTATCGGAGCCTCGAAGAGATCTTGGTACCAGTTTTTGAATTCATGAAAAAATAATCAGGCGTATCTGTTAGAATGCATTCCATGGAAATTAGCGGCACACCTACGGCAGGTCGTTCACCGAGTGTCTGACGGCGGGGTTTCCAGCTCAGGGTATTCACCAAGGATGCAAGTCATTCTTTCCTCTCCTCCACATTCTTGTTATGTGGACTATTTGTCCTCATGGTCCCAATTTGATGATGATAGCGTTAACAATAACGTGTGCTCAGTCGCTCAGGCCTGTCTGACCCTATGACCCCGTGGACTGTGGCCTGCCGGACTCCTCTGTCCATGGCATTTTCCAAACAAAAAGACTGGACTGGCTTGCCATTTCCTACTCCAGGGGATATTCCCAACCCGGGAACCCAAGTCCACAGACTCTCTTGAACCCAAGTCCACAGACTCTCCTGTATTGGCAAGTGGATTCTTTACCACTAGTGCCACCTGGGAGGCTAGCATTAATAATAATAATTATTATTATTCTGGTGATGTTGTTGTTCAGTGGTAAGTCATGTTCAACTCTTTGTGATCCCACGGACTGTGGGACACCAGGCCTCCCTGTCCCTCACCATCTCCCAGAGTTCGCCCAAGTTCATATCCACTGAGTCAGTGATGCCATCCAAACATCTCATCCTCTGCCACCCTCTTCTCCTTTGCCTTCAGTCTTTCCCGCATCAGGTCTTTTCCATGGTAATGATGGCTTGTCTGAATTACGTTGGCCGATCATTATTCTAAGCCCCTCCCATATTTTCTTGTTGTTCATTCCCTAAGCCATGTCTGACTCTTTGTGCCTCCATGGGCTGCAGCAAGCCAGGCTTCCCCGTCCTCCATCAATGCTATCTAACCATCATCCTCTGCCTCCCCCTGCTCCTTTTGCTCTCAGTGTTTCTACTCTTTAAACGCTCACATCAGTCTATAAGGTAGGTACCATTGTTTCTCGTTTAAAGACGGGGAAGCTGAGGTTGAGAGAGTTTTAGTAACATGTCCCAAATGACATAGTTGATGGAACCAGGAGCTGGAGCCAGGTATAGCCTGTGGCCTATGCTTACCTTTCAAAGCCGTACGACGAGGACTTCCCTGGCGGTCCAGGGGTTGGGACTCTGCCTGCCAGTGCAGAGAACGCGGGTTCCATCCCTGGTCTGGGAACTGGATTCTCACATGCCGTGGGACGGCTGAGCCCGTGTGCCTCAACAACTGAACCCCGCGTGCCCTGGAGCCTGTGCTCCACCGTAAGGGGAGCCACTGCAGTGAGAAACCCATGCAACCGTAGCTCAAAAAAGCCTGAGCGCAGCAACTGAGATCCAGCACAGGTAAAATAAATAAAAAAATAAGGTGTACCGTGTGTCCAGGTGTTGCTTTTTCCCAGCCTCAGCAGTTTGAGAAGGGCCAGATGGGGTCACATGGCTACCCTGGCCCCAAATCGGCCCCAAAGAGGGGCTCGGAAAGGAACTAGCACACGGGAAGCAGGAGTTCCAAGATGCTTAAGACAGATCATGATTCATGCCTTAGAGCTGGGCATGTTGCCACCCTGAACAGAATATGGATTCTTACAGCAAGGAAGAAGTAGGAAATTGCAGTCAGCATCAATGAATAATATTTCTGCCACATTAAGAAAGAATCCATCCATCCGCTTGCAAATTAAAAAACAATTTTCTAGATAACTTGAGTTTAAAAGAAAATTAAAAACAAAATTAAAAGCCATTTAGAAATAATTGAGAACGGATGAACTAAAGTGTACCTCCCAGAGAGGAAAATTCTAAAAAGAAAAACAACTCATGGGGGGAAAAAAAAAAGCTAGAGGTAATAGCAGGGCTACAGTTCAGTTCAGTTCAGTCGCTCAGTTGTGTCCGACTCTTTACGACCCCGTGGACGGGCAGCATGCCAGGCCTCCTTGTCCATCACCAACTCCCGGAATTGACTCAAACTCATGTCCATTGAGTCTGTGATGCCATCCAACAATCTCATCCTCTGTCGTCCCCTTCTCCTCTCGTAGGGGCTACACATAGAAACAAAACAGAACACAAACCACACCAGAAAACAGGCCCATCCAGCTTCAGAAGGCACACTTGAAATTTCTAAGGGACAGATGGTACCTGTAGCATACTTCCATCAACTATTCCACAGAACAGAAAAAGATGATTTCCAGTCTATTCCGTGATACCTCTGACCCTAGACCCAGACAAGACCACCACAGACAAGGCCACCCCACTTATAAAAATGGTGTGCACATTTCTAACTAGAATTTTAAAGAAAATGCAGCAATACCTTAGAAGGCCATCTTTACCCAAGGAAGGAAAACATGACTCAAACTTAGGAAATCTATTATTGCAATTCCCAAGAGTCACAGTTAAAAGAGGGAAGTGATTGACCATCTCTCTACCTGACTTGCTCCCCAACTCATGGCTTTAGTACGGGGCAGCTGGAAGTCTGGAAGCTACATTTCCCAGACTTCCTTGCAACAGGGTATCTGGTTAATTTCCACCGATGAGAAGCACCCATTGGTTTGGTGGACAGGAGAAGGAGAAGACTGGACAGGAGGTGTGGGCCAGGGACATTTAGCTCAGCGCAGGTGCTAGATTGCCTGGCCCCTGTGCTGCCTTTAACATGAGAGGCTGTGATGTAAATGCTCTTCTGGAACTTTCTGCAGCATCACCTCATGGAGGAGAGTGGGCACGTACCTGTTCAAAGTATTGAGTACAAACAGCTGCCCCCAATGATAGAGTCTCCCTCTTGTCACTTGAAGCAATTCAAGAAATGGAAAAAGTCATCCTTCAGAGAATTGTAATGTAGACACTGTGTCCACGTTTGCACGCTTGTAAAACAGTCTTATTATTTTTCTGTGAAACACTTGGTACAGTGAGCTCAGATTTGAGGGGAGGCTATAGATAACGTTTTGGGAGAGGAGTGTCACTGACTTTGACTGTGACCTGCGGTGACCTGGTGGCCTGTGGGAGTTTCTAACTCTGTTCTGAGTGTGCACAGAGGTGGCAGACCGCTAGGGTCTGCCGTAGACGCCATCATTTATCGATACCGAGCAGCTTCACGACATTCTGCTGGCTGCTGTGCGCACATCGCCTGCACTGCTTACGGATTTAGTCACTGACGTTTGGAGGAGGAGCTACTATGTGAAAAACACTCCGCCAGGGTCAGGGGGTGCAGTGATTAATAAGCTGGACTCTGTTTCTGACCTGGTGGAATAGGAAATGTGTCAGGGAAGAAAGACATGAAACGATAATTGGCATGGAGATGGTGCAAGCCCGTTCCGCTGGGTCTCCCAGTGAATGACCCGCACCCCGCCCCGGCGTTGGACGCACAGTAGCTCCTCAAGGCAGCTGAGAGACTGCAACTACACGCCGAGTGTGGACAGAAAAGTTCAAGGGAAGCTGTCTATTTCTGGTCTGGGGACTACAGTCAGAGAGTGAGGGGAACCCCTCCTCTGCTGTGCACTTTAAAATTTTTATTTTATATTGAAGTATAGTGGATTAAAAAAACTAAAATCATGGCCTCCACTCCCATCACTTCATGGAAAATGAAAGGAGAGAAAGTGGAAGCAGTGAAAGACTTTATTTTCTTGGGCTCCAAAGTCATTGCAGATGGTGACTGTAGCCGTGAAATTAAAAGAGGCTTGCTCCTCGGAAGGAAAGCTGTGACAAACCTAGACAGCATACTAAAAAGCGGAGACGTTACTTTGCTGCAAAGGTCCGTATAACCAAAGCTGTTTTTCCAGTAGTCATGTACCAAGGTGAGAGTTGGACCATAAAGAAAGCTGGGCGCCGAAGAACTAATGGTTTCGAACTGTAGTGCTGGAGAAGACTCTTGAGAGTCCCTCGGACAGCAAGGAGATCCAATCAGTCAATTCTATATTCATTGACTGTTGCTGATGCTGAAGCTCCAATACTTTGGCCCCCTGATGTGAAGAGCTGACTCTTTGGAGAAAACCCTGATGCTGGGAAAGATTGAGGGCAGGAGGAGAAGGGGACGGCAGAGGATGAGATGGCTGGATAGCATCACCGACTCAGTGGACCTGCGTCTGACCAAACTCTGGGAGCCAGTGGAGGTCAGAGGAGGCTGGCGTGCTGCAGTCCATGGGGTCTCAAAGAGTCAGACGTGACTTAGCTGCTGAACACCACCACCACCCACGGAATCGTGTTGTGTTAGTTTCACGTGTGTAGCAAAGTGGTTCGGTCATGTGAACACATGTCTACTTGTGTGTGCATGCGTGCTGTTCTTTCTTGCCCTTAGGTGGGGAGGATGGCGGCATGACTGCAGATTTCTTCCCCAAACCGTGAGGGTCAGGGGCCGTGGAACATTTGTAAACTGCTGGAAAAAAAGCAACTGCCAGCACAGAATTCTGCGTACACTGAAAATATCCTGTAGGGATGAGGAGGAAATAAAGACATTCTTGGAGGAAAACTAGGGGAAATACTCAGCAGCAGACTCACTTGCTTATTCAGTTCTTCTGCCTCCCATGGATTCTCATAAATAAAATCAGCAGCGACCATATCAGGGAAATTGTTATTTTCATCCTTGTCCTTCAAAAGAGCATTTCGGCTTTCTGACCCAGGAGTCTGGGCATTTTACGAGCCAGCATCAATTTGCTTGCCTGGGGCTACACATCCCACTTGTGACCGAGGGAGGCTGGGACATGTCCCCTCCAGGAGAGGTGGCTTAGGGTGATGCGAGCCGGCCCGCGGCACAGCGGCCGGCTCTGCAGGCACCAGCCTGGTTCTCCTTGTAGCGGAGAGGCGCCTGTCACTTGTTGACTCCATTTCATGACCGACTCGAAGCTTTTCTATTTCATCGCTGTCCTTTTTGGTTGCTCGTCTAGTTTGGCTTTATCGTAGTACACTCTGTAGGGCAGGACACAATCGCAGGCACGTTTATTTGTAATCTGGAGAAGGAAATGGCAGCCCACTCCAGTGTTCTTGCCTGGAGAATTCCGTGGACAGAGGAGCCTGGTGGGCTCCAGTCCGTGGGCTCACAAAGAGTCCCACACGACTGAGTGACTGACACTCTATTTGTAAACAGTAAGGAGCAGAGTTCTTTTGCTCACTTTGGAGATGCCTGATCCCTTCTGAAAGCAAACCACCTGCTTTATGTACATGAAAAATGTTTGTTCCATTATCCAGAGTGAAGTCATTCAGAAAGAGAAAGGCACACGTCGTGGAGTAATGCATCTGTGTGGGACCTAGAAAGACGGTACTGATGAACCTGTCTGCAGGGCAGCAGTGGAGACACGGAAGAGAACAGACTGGTGGGCACAGCACGGGCCGGAGAGGGCGGGATGACCTGAGGGCAGGGCACTGAGACGTGCCCGTCACCGTTTGTGAAGTTAAATAGCCGGGGGATCTGCTTCATGAGGCCGGGAGCTCAAATCCGGCGCTCTGTGACAACCTGGAGGGGTGGGATGGGATGGGAGTGGGGGGAGGTTAGAGAGGGAGGGGGTGTACGTTTGCCTGTGGCTGACTCATGATGCTCCGTGGCAGAGACCAGCGCAATATTGTAGAGCAGTTACCTTCAAATTAAAGACAAAAAATAAAACTTTAAAGAAAAGGACAAATGTTTGTTCCTTAATTCTCTTAAGGGACAGCTCCATGAGGTGTGGCTAGTATGACACAAGACAGAGCATTTTCCCTGCAAAGTTCTCCCCCTTGTCCGTCCCTCCCCTCACCCCCAACCCTGGGCAGCCACTGAAAGGCGTCCCTTGAAAAGCTGGAATTCTGCGCCCTGTAGGCTTTGGGGTCTGGCTTATTACATTCAGCGTAATATTTTTGATATGTACCCCCATCACCATGTGTATGAGTAGTGTCTGTTTTATTGCTACGTGCTCCACTGCCTGGAGATGTCATTGCTCGTTCATCCATTCACCCGTTGGTGGACCTTTGTGCTATTTCCAGTTTGGGGTTATTATGAATAATTGTGCTTTGAATATTTGGGTATGATTTTTCCACTTACAATCTTTTTATCCAAGTGTAGTTGATTTATAGTGCTTCAGGTGTATAACAAAGTAATTCAGTTACACATGCGCTCGCTTAGGCGCTCAGTTGTGTCTGACTCTCGTGACCCCGTAGACTGTAGCCCGCCAGGCTCCTCTGGCCATGGGATTCTCCAGGCAAGAGTAGTTGAGTGGGTTGCCATTTCCGTCTCCAGGGGATCTTCCCAACTCAGGGATCAAACCCAAGTCTCCTACATCGCAATCAGACGCTTTACTGACTGAGCTACGAGGGAAGCCCATATATAAGTTATACCATACATATTATTTTTCAGATTCTTTTCCACTATAGGTTATTATAAGATCTTGAATTCTTTGAGTTATACAGTAGGTTCTTGTTTATTTTATTTATAGTGTTGCATATCTGTTAATCCCAAACTCCTAATTTATCCCCCCAACTTTTCCTTTTGTAACCGTAAGGCGGTTTCCTGTGTCTCTGGGGTCTGTCTAGGTCTCTGTCTGTATCTGTCTTGTAAATAAGTCCATTTGCATCGTTGTTTTAGACAGACGAATGGGTAAAGACCATGTGGTGTATGCATACATGTCTGTGGGCTAAGTTGTTTTAGTCGTGTCCGACTCTTAGTGACCCCCTGGACCGTAGCCAGCCAGGCTCCTCTGTCCATGGAATTCTCTAAGCGTGAATACTGGAGTGAGTCCAGGGAATCCTCCTGACCCAGGGATTGAACTGGTGTCTCTATGTCTCTTGCATTGGCAGATGGGTTCTTTACCACTAGCACCACCTGGGAAGCCTGTGGTATATACATACGACGGAATATTACTTGGCCATAGAAAAGAATGAAATAACACCATTCGTAGCAACATGGTTAGACCTAGAGACTCTCATACTAAGCGAAGTGAGTCAGACAGAGAAAGACAAATATCATATGATGTCATTCCTATGGGTATGTTATTTTATAAACATGCATTTTCACTTTTCTTGAGTAAATATCTATACATGGAATTTCTGGATCGCAGGAGAAGTGTATGCTTAATTGTTAAGAAATTATCAGAGTGCTTTGCAGACTGTTTGTACCACTTTGCACAGACACCAGCCTGTGCGTGTTTTCAGTTTGTTTTGTTTGGGTGGAGCCAGTTTCTCCACGTCCTCAGCAGCATGTGGACTTCGGTCTGGTGTCTCCCTGGGTTTCCACTCGCCCTTCACATAGGTCATGATGCTGGGCATCTTTTCACCTGCCAGCAGCTATGTGCATGTCTTCTTTTGTTAATAGTCTGAACATCTCTTATTCATTTATAAAAATCAGCTTGTTTGTCTACTTAAATTTTAAGAAGCATATAGGAGTAGGGGGGACAAAGCTCAGGGGACCCCCCTGCCCCTGACAGAGCACCCAGGTCAAAGGAGACACACCCCACAGGAGCCACCCAAAAAGGTCCCCCCAAAAGAGAAGGGCCCCAGAGGATACAGCCCAGGGAGAACCAGGCCAAGGGAGGCCCTCTTCCTGTCTCTTGACGGTTTCTTGGACACGGCAGGACTGGGGTGTCCTTTCTGGTACACACCGACCGCTGGGGACAGTCAGAGAGAGGTCCATTGGTGGAAGGACCAGTCTCCACGTGGCCGCAGCGGGAGTCCCACCGCCAGTGCTGGGCTGGGCCGAGGCTCTGTGGGGCCTTGAATGCCAGGCCAGGGGCTGGAGATACACCTTTGAGGTGTTTTTTCCTTAATTAGCCGACTTCACAGTTTTAGCGAGGTTTTGAGTTACGGGGACCCGCAAGTACAGGGTTCCCACGCCCGCCCTCTCCCCAGCTCAGGGCTTCCCTGTGGCTTGCAGCCTGCATCACTGTGCCCAGTACATCAGTTACGACTGACCTGCCTGTCTTGGTACATTATTATCAAGCAAAGCCCAGCGTTTACACGAACACTCACTCTCAACATTGTACATTGAGGTTTCGACAAGGGCACGATGTCACGGATCCACCACCGGAGTGTCATAAAGAGCCATCTCTCTGTCCTCGGTGTCCCCTCTTCATCCCTTCTCTCCTCCTCCCAGACTCCTGCCGACAACTGACCTTGTATCTGTCTCTGTAGTTTTGTCTCTTCCAGAATGTCATCGAGTTGGACTCATACAGTACTGCTCTCTTCCCTGGTGGTTCAAGTGGTAACGAATCTGCCCATAGTACAGGAGACCTGGGTTCGATCTCTGGGTTGGAAAGATTCCCTGGAGAAGGAAATGGCAACCCACTCCAGTACTCTCACCTGGAGAATCCCATGGACAAAGGAGCCTGGTGGGCTGCCATCCTTGGGGTTGCAAACAGTTGGACACGACTGAGCGACTAACTCACACACAGTTCTGTCTTTTCCAGAATGTCCTAGAGTTGGAATCATACAGTATTGTGGGCTTTTCAGGTTGACTTCTTTTTTAAAAATGTTTTTCACCTTGGTATTTGTTTTATGTTTGGCTGGGCCATGTGCCGTGAAGGATATTAGTTCCCTAGCTGGGGATTGAACCTGGGTCCTCTGCGTTGGTAGTACAGTGTCTTGACCACTGGCCTGCCAGGGAAGTCCCCAGACTAACTTCTTGCACTGAGTAACATTCATTTGCGTTTACTCTGTGTTTTTTTTTCATGGCTTAGGAGCTCATTTCTTTTTAACTGATGTGTAATATTCCATTGTTGGGATGTACTACAGTTTCCTTCTCCTTATCTAATCTGTGTTCTCTTCTTTGGTGAGGCTCCTGTTCAGATTCTCTTGCGTATTTTTAATTTTTTCCTAATTGTTAACTTTCAAGAGTTCTTTGTATGTTTTGGATACAAGTCCTTTATCAGACATGTATGTTGCAAATATGTTCTGTGAGTTTGTTTTGTCTGTTCACTTCACAGTATCTCTTACAGACCAGAAATTTTAATTTCAGTGAAGTCCACCTTGCTGATTTTTTTTTTTATTCATCAATTGTGCTATTGTTGTATCTAAGAAGTCATCATCATATCCAGGGTCATCTATGTTACCTCCTAGGATTTTTATGGTTTTGTGGTTTACAAGTAGGGCTGTGCTGCATTTTGAGCTAATTTTTGGTGAAGGGTGCAAGTACACAAGTAGATTCATTTACAGGGGTTTGCCGAGTTGTTTCAATACAATTTGTTGAAAATATTATTTTTCTCTGTCGAATTGGCTCCGCTCCCTTGTTAAAGATCAGTTGACTAATCTGTGGGGGATATTTCTGGCTTTTTATTCTGTTCCATTGATCTGTTTGTTTCTTCTCCCACCAGTACCACACTGCTGACTGATGACTGTAGCCTCACTGCAGTGATATTGAAGTCCTTGGTTTTCTTCTCTTCATATTAGGTTGGCCATTCTGGTTCTTTTGCCTCTTCCAGTAAACTTTAGAGCCAGATTGTCAACATTCACAAAATAGTTTGCTGGGATTTTAACTGAGGTTGTGTTGAAACTTTAGATCAACTTGAGAAGAACTGACAATTTAACGATATTGAGCCTGCTCAAGAATATGCAAAGCTCTCCGAGTGTTTATATCTGTTATTTCTTTCATTAGAGTTTTATTGTTTTCCTCATCTAGTTTTTGAACAAATTTTATTGGTTTTATACCTGAATATTTCTTTGATTTTTTTTGGTGCTAATGTGAATAGTATTGGATCTTTAATCAAAATCCGATTGTTCATTGCTGGTATATAAGAAAGCAATGACTTTTGTGTGTTAACTTTGTATCCTGCAAACTTGTTATAATTGTTTGCAGTTCCAGAAAGCTTTTCTTGATTCTTTCAGATTTTTGGCATAGACAATCATGTCATCTTCAAAGTTTCGTTTCTCTCTTTCTAACCTGCGTATCTTCTGTTTCCTTTGCTGTTGTATTAGCTAGGACTTCTGTGTAATGTTGACAAGGAGTGGGGAGAAGGGACCTTGTCTTTTGCTTCATCTGAGGAGTAAAGCATCTAGTTTTTCACCGTCAGGCCTGCTGTCAGTTGTTTATTTTCTGCACTTGTTCTTTATCGAGTGGAGGGCGTTCTCCTCTGCCGCTGCTTCGTGTATGTGTGTGGTAGTCGCTCAGTCATGTCCCGGCTCTTTGTGACTCCGTGGACTAGCCTGCCCATTTACTGAGAGTTTTTATCATGACTGCAGATTGGACTTTTTTTAAAAAATGATTTTGTTGCATCTCTTCATATGATCATACCTTTTTTTTCTTTTTTACTTGTTAATATGATGAATTACATTAACTGATTTTCAAATGCTGAAACAGTATTGCATTCTGGACTATCTGAGTGGATCACGGTGTGCACTTCTTTTCTTATATTGTTGGGTTTGATATGCTAATATTTTCTGAGGAATTTTTCCATATGTGTTGGTGATTATAAATCTATATAATCAGATTTGTATAATACAGATTGGTAGTTTTCATTTCTCAGAATGTTGTTGTCTGGGTTTTTTTTGGGGGGGTAACGTTTGCCTCATGCAATCAGTTAGGAGATACTTACTCTTCCTGCTTTGTCTTCTGGAAGATAATGTAGGGAACTGATAAATGTTTGGTCAGATTCATTAGCGAACTCGTCTGAGTCTGGTGCTTTTTATTTGGAAGGTTATCATTTATTGATTCCATTTCTTTCATAGATACAAGCCTATTGAGATTGTCTGTTTCTTTCGGTGTGAGTTTTTGTAAATGTATATCCAGGAATTGGTCTGTTTCATCTCAGTTATCGAATCTGTGGGAGCAGAGGCTTTCGTAACATTCCTCAATTATGTCACGTTAGTGTCCGTGGGATTGATCAGGAGTAGACGGCTTCTGTTTCATTTCTGATGTTAGTAATTTGTGTCTTCCTTTTTCTTAACGATCTTGGCTTGAAGTTGATCAATTTTATTGATCTTTTCAGAGAAGCAGCTTTTGGTTTTGCTAATTTTCTCTACTATTCCCTGTTTTCCATTTTATTGATTTCTGTCCTAGTTTTTATTATGTCTTTCCTTCTGATTATTTTGGTTTTAATTTGCTCTTCTTTTTCTAGGTTCCTAAGGTAAAAGCTGAGATTATTGATCTTAGATCTTCTTTTCTAATATATACGATCTTAGATCTTCTTTTCTAATATATATGTTAAACGCTAAAATTTTCCCCTAAGCACTGCTTTCATTGTGTTTCAAATTTTGATAAGTTGCATTTTTGTTTTCATTTGAATTTCATTCAAAAGATTTATTAACGTCTCTTGATATTTATTCTTTGGTTCAGGTGATGTCCAGAAGTGTGTTGTTTCGTCTCTAGTATTTTGAGATTTTCCTGTGTCTTTCTAGTGTAGAATTCTAGCTTAATCGCATTGTGGCACAGGAGCATATTTCATTAATTCTATTCTTTTATGCTTGCTGAGGTATGTTTTATGACCTAGAATTCGGTCTATCTTGCTGAACATTTCATGAGAAGAATGTGTATTTTGCTGGTGTTAGATGAAGTATTCTATAGATATCAACGCGATCCGGTTGATTGATAGTTCAGCTCACTTCAGCTCTGTCATTACTGATTTCCTGCCTGCTGGGTCTGTCTGCATTACAAACAGAATGCTGTGGAAGTTTCCAGCTATAACAGTGGATTAATCTATCTTCCTCATAGTTCCAGCAGATTTTGCCTCCTGTATTTTGACACTCGCAAGCTATCAAGAGTTGTTAATGTCTTCTTGGAGAACTGACCCTTTTACCATTATCCAGCGCCCTTCTTTATGTCTGATCGTTTTCCTTGCTCTGATGTCTGCTTTGTCTGACACTGATATGGCTACTTCAGCTTTCCTTTGACGTATCAGCATGGTGTGACTCTCTCTCTACTTTGACTTTTAATCTATCAGAGTCTTTGTATTGAAAGTGAGTTTCCTGTGGACAGCCTACAGCGGTTGTTGTTTTTAATCCAGTCTGACAGTCTCTGTTTTTTAATTGGGGTGTTTAGACCATTGATATTTAAAGTGATTATTGATATAGTTGGTGTCTTAGTCCATTCAATCTTCTGTTACAAAATCGTACAGACTAGGTGGCTTATAGACAAGAGAAATTTATGGCTCACAGTTCTGCAGGCTGGGAGTCTGAGATCAAAGGCCAAGGCCAGCATGCTTGGGTTCTGGTGAAGATCCTCTTCCTGGTTCATAGCCAGACCCTCTTGCTGTGCCTTCATATGATGGAGAGGGGAGGGAGCTCTCTGAAGCCTCTTTTGACATGTACTAATCCCACTCACCCCTGCGTGGATCACAGCCTTGTCATGATGTGTAACTCAATGAAACTGTGCATTTTGCCATGCGGGACCACCCGAGATAGGTGGGTCATGGTGGAGAGTTCTGACAAAACGTGGTCCACTGGAAGAGGGAATGGCAAACCACCCCAGTATTCTTGCTATGAGAACTCCATGAACAATATGACAAGGTAAAAATATATGACCCTGGAGGATGAGTCCCTCAGCTCAGAAGGTCCTGTATGCTACCGGGGAGGAGCAGAGGGCAGTTACTAGTAGCTCCAGAAAGAATGAAGTGGCTGGGCCAACGTGGAGATGACAATCAGCTGTAGACGTGCCTGGTGGTGAAAGTCAAGCCCGATGCTGTCAAGAGCGATATTGTATGGGCTGGGAAAGACTGAAGGCAGAAGGACCAGAGGGTGGTAGAGGCTAAGATGGTTGGATGGCATCTTACCATTTAGGTAAGATGGATGGCATCACTGACTCAACGGATGGGAGTCTGAGCAAACTCTGGGAGACAGTGAAGGACAGGCAACCTGGCGTGCTGCCGTCCACGGGGTCGCAAAGAGCCCGACGTGACGCACTGACTGAGCAACAACAGTCCCAGTCACGAGGTCTCCCGAGTGAGCCTGTGCTCAGCTGCTTAGTCTTTTCCATCTCTTGGCGACCCCATGGACTGCAGCCGGCCAGGCTCCTCTGTCCATGGAATTTTCCAGCAAGGATACTGGAGTGGGTTGCCATTTCCTTCTCTAAGCAGTCTCAGATGCCCGTCTCCTCATCAAGTTGACCCTTGAACAGACCTCGAGAATTAGGGGCATCGACCCCTGCGCATCTAGAAACCCTTGTGCAGCTTTCCAGTCAGCTCTCTGTATCTGCGGTTCTGCATTTAGGGTTCAAACAACCGCTGAGGGTGTCCTGTCATAGCACTACACGTATTTGTTGGGAAAATAATCCACGAACAAGTGACCGTGCACGATTCAAACCCGTGTCGTTCAAGGGTCAGCCTGGGGTTTAGGAAGAATTTCAACATGTGAATTTCTGGAGGACATGGATATTCGAAACACAGGAGTTTGGTTATTACCTATCATGTTGGTTAGTTTTTATTCATTTATTCATTGTTGTTGTTTCTTGTTTCTTTTTTGCCTTCTACTCTTTTCCTGCATTCCGTGGTTTTAATTGAGCATTTTATATTATTCCATTTTCTCTCTTCTCTTAGCATATTAATTAAATTCCTTTAAAAACAAATTTGTTAGTGGCTTCCCCAGAGTTTGCAATATACATTTGCAGCAAATCCAGGTCCATTTTCAAGTAGCATGACATTGTTTCATGGAGGGGTGCAGGTTCTTTATAACAGACTGTTCTCAGTTCCTCCATCCAGCCTCTTCTATTGCTGTCACTTCATTTTTCCATCAGTAAACTCACCGACTCAATGGCCATGAGTCTGAGCAAACTCCTGGAGACAGTGAAGGATGGGGAAGCCTGGCACGCTGCAGTCCATGGGGTTGCAAAGCATCAGACATGACGTGGCGACTGAACAGCAACAACAAACTCACTGAATTCATCGTTGCTAGAGTTTTGTGTTAGTTCAACTGAGAATGGAGAAGGAAATGGCAACTCACTCCAGTGTTCTTGCCTAGAGAATCCCGTGGACAGAGGAGCCTGGGGGGCTGCTGTCCGTGAGGTCGCACAGGGTCGGACACGACTGAAATGACTTAGCAGCAGCAGCAGCAGCTAAGAATAACAAAAATTAAATATTTTACCTTCCTCCATTCCTTTTCTTATGCTCTTTCTTTTTCATAGATTTGAGTTTGTGATCTATATCCTTTCCCTTCTCTTTAAAGAACTTATTTATAACGTTTCCTTCCAGGTGAGTCTTTAGGTGACACATTTCCTAAATTTTTGTTTGTTTGAGAACACTTTCTAACACCATACACAAAGATAAACTAAAAATGGATCAAAGACCTAAATGTAAGACCAGAAACTATAAAACTCCTAGAGGAAAACATAGGCAAAACACTCTTCGACATAAACCAAAGCAGGATCCTCTATGACCCACCTCCCAGAATATTGGAAATAAAAGCACAAATAAACAAATGGAACCTAATTAAAATGAAAAGCTTCTGCACAACAAAGGAAACTATAAGCAAGGTGAAAAGACAGCCTTCAGAATGGGAGAAAATAATAGCAAATGAAGAAATGGACAAACAATTAATCTCAGAAATATACAAGCAACTCTTGCAGCTCCATTCCAGAAAAATAAATGACCCAATCAAAAAGTAGGCCAAAGAACTAAACAGACATTTCTCCAAAGAAGACATAAAAATGGCTAACAAACACATGAAAAGATGCTCAACATCACTCATTATCAGAGAAATGCAAATCAAAACCATAATGAGGTACCACTTTACACCAGTCAGAATGGCTGCCATCCAAAAGGCTACAAACAATAAATGCTGGAGGGGATGTGGAGAAAAGGGAACCCTCTTACAGTGTTGGTGGGAATGCAAACTAGTATAGCCACTATGGAAAACAGTGTGGAGATTCCTTAAAAAACTGGAAATAGAACTGCCATATGACCCAGCAATCCCACTGCTGGGCATACACACTGAGGAAACCAGAATTGAAAGAGACACATGTACCCCAATGTTCATCGCTGCATTGTTTACAATAGCCAGGACATGGAAGCAACCTAGATGCCCATCAACTGACGAATGGATAAGAAAGCTGTGGTATATATACACAATGGAATATTACTCAGCCATCAAAAAGAATTCATGTGAATCAGTTCTACTGAGGTGGATGAAATTGGAGCCTATTATCCAGAGTGAAGTAAGCCAGAAGGAAAAACAAAATTACAGTATACTAACGCATATATATGGAATTTAGAAAGATGGTAACTAGAACCCTGTATGCGAGAGAGCAAAAGAAATGCAGATTTATAGAACAGTCTTTTGGAATCTATGGGAGAGGGCAAGGGTGGGATGATATGGGAGAATGGCATTGAAACATGTTAATTATCATATGTGAAATCAATTGCCAGCCCAGGTTTGATGCTCAGGCCTGGTGCACCGGGATGACCCAGAGAGAGAGAATCGGGAGGGAGGTGGGAGGGGGGTTCTGGAAGGGGAACACATGTATATCCATGGCAGATTCATGTCTGGCAAAACCAACATGATAATGTAAAGAAAATTAAACTAATTAAATAAATAAAATCAAAAGAAAGAAAAAGGAGAAAGTACTTCTACTTTGCGTTACTGAAAACAGAATTCTAGGTTGGTGGATGTTTTTCTTTCTACACTTTAATAAATTTCACTTCATTCTCTTCTTGCTCCATTTCTGAATAAAAGTCAAGTGCAATTCTTATTATGCTCCTTAGTGATTTTCCATGTATTTGTTTTCTCAATTTTTGAGAAAGTAATTTTAAAATCTCAAACTAATTGTGAATTTTCATTTCTCCTTTCACTTCCTCAGTTTTTCTTACACATATTTTGATGCTCTGTTATTAGGAATATACATGTTTTTGCTGTCTATGTCATGTTGATGAACTGAGAGTTTTATCATTACAAAATATCCCTCTTTTCCCTGGGGATAGTCTTTGTCCTGAAGTCTACTTTGTCCTCTATTAATATAGTCTTTATTAGTGTTTGTTTGACATCTCTTTCCCCATCATTTTGTTTTTATTTGTGTCTTTGTACTTAGGCTGGGGTTCTTGTAGCTAGATAGCATCACCAACTCAATGCACATGGATTTGAGCAACTCTGGGAGATTACAAAGGACAGGAGTGTTGAAAAGAGGCGGACACGACTGAGCGACTGAAGAGCAGCAACAACATATAGTTTGGCCTTATTTTTTCTTGCCGTTTAGAATGCCTTATAATTATTTTGTGAAGAATCCAGCAAGATGTATCTGGTGATGAGGTAAGTAGGTTTAGTGTCAAGTTCCATGTCAATCTATGAGCTGAATTGTGTTCAGTGTTTGCTCTAGATGGGTTCTGGAACTCATTCTAGTGAGTTCCGGAGGCTTTATCTTTCATCTTGTCTTTGGATTTCTCTAGGAACTACTTCCTAGATCTAGTCTGTGCCTTGAAGGTCTTTCAGCTGTGACCCACTGGTGTTCTGTTGCAGCCCAGTTGATATGGTAGTAAGGAATGGGTGAAGGAAAGCACTATATAATCTTATGATTAAAGTTTGGGGTTTTAGTGCATCTGTGACCCTGGGCTATGACCTTTACAAACCATTCTTAAGCGCCTTCCTTTCTCCCCAGTTTAAGTGAGACAGGAAGGCTAGAGGGCCCTGAAGTTTAGCGATTGTCCTTCTTCCTAGCAGAGGTACAGCTCTGATTGAATTGTTTCCCCTTGCTGAGTTGGCTTTGTTATGAAGATGCTCTCAGAATGTTTCAAGTGACTTTTGCCCCTCTTCCTACCTGAGATGAGAGGGGGAAATTTTTTTTTGGCTTTCCAGGTGAGAGCCTGGTGGGGTTGGAGATAAAATCCACTCAACTTTGAGCCGCCCTTCAAGAATGCAAGCCCCACGCTCATGGCCTCCACACTCTCTGCAGTTTGTCCCAATTACCATGTAAGTTTTTCTCCCAGTTGTTACTCCAATGGCTGCTGTTCCAGGTAAGCAGATCTCAGCTGAAACGCTGTGTTCCCCGTCTCTCTCATTTCAGAGTGGTGGTTTGCCCTAGGACCTCAGTTCTCTGACGGGTCCAACAAAAGGCATTGATTTTGACTTTGTTCATATGTTTTCTTTTCCGTCGTGAGAATAGGAGTGATTACTCTCAAGCACTTCACCCTTAGAGCTGAAATTGGAAGTCTCAAGTCTTGCTTTTTAACCCAGCCTGACAATCTTTGTTTCTAATTGGTGCATTTAGATGATTTATACTTCTTATTTAATTCTATAATCTTGCTCTTTGTTGCCTTCCCATATGTTCCTTGTTCCTTTTTCCCTTTCCCTGCATTATTTTGGATTGGATATTTTAGCATTTCATTTTATCCCCCCCATGGGCTCATTAGCAATACTTGTTATAATTTTTTAAATGTTGATCTAGAAGTTTTGATGTGAACACTTAAGATCACAGTCTGTCTTTAAAAATGTATCCATTTATGTGTTCAATACAAATTGTAATCTGTATGTTTTAGTTTTCCACCCTGTCTTTTGCTTGTTATTGTCATATATTATTTCTACAAATGTTACAAACTCAATAAAGCATTGTTACCCGTTTTGCTTTAAACAATGACCTTATTTTTTAGAGCAGCATTAGGTTCCCTGGAAAATTAAGAGGAAGGTACAGACATTTTTCATATTCCCCTTGCCCTCACACATGCATAGAATCCACCGTTATCAACTTCCCTCACCTGAGTGGGATGTTTGTTACCACTGATGAGCCCACACTGACATACCATTATCACCCGAAGTCCACAGAATACCATAGGATTCATTCTTGGTGTTATAGACGCTATAGTTTAGGACAAATGTATAATGAAATGTATAAATCTACCATTATAGTATTATACAGAGTATTTTCACTGCCCTAAAAAATCCTCTGTGATTCTCCTGTTTATCCCTCCCTCCCCAGTCCGTGAAACACTCATCTATTTACAGCCTCCCCAGTTTTGCCTTTTCCAGAACACCATATAGTTGGAATCATGCAATATACAGCCATTTCAGGTTGACTTCTTTCACTTGTAATATGCATTTACATTTCCTCTGTGTCTTCTCTGGCTTGACAACTCATTTCTTTTCTGCATTGAACAATATTCCATTGTCTAGATGAACCCAGTTCACCATTCACCTACAGAAGGACATCTTGGTTGTTTTGGGATTACAAACAAAGCTGCTGTAAACGTTTACGTGCAGCGTTTTGTATGGATTTAGGTTTCCAGTTCCTTTGGGAAGGACAGCTGCTGGATTTTACGGCAAAAGTATGTTACTTTTACTGAGAGCTGTCTTCCAAAGTGACTGTACCATTTTGCGTTCCCATCAGCAATGGATGAGAGTCTGCTGCCGCACACCCTTACCAGCATTTGGGGTGTGGTCAGTGTTCTGGATTTTGGCCTTTCTAATAGGTGTGTAGTGGTAATTCATTGTTTTCATTTGCCTTTGCCTGATGGCATTCAATGGGGAGCGTCTTTTCAAATGGGCTTCCCTGGTGGCTCAGTGGTAAAGAATCTGTCTCCCAATGCAGGGCTCGATCCCTGGGTCGGGAAGATCCCCTGGAGAAGGAAATGGCAACCCACTCCGGTATTCTTGCCTGGAAAATGCCATGGGCAGAGGAGCCTGGTGGGCTACAGTCCACAGGTTCGCAAGACGTGACTTGAGACTAAACAACAAATCTTTTCATGTGCTTATTTCTCACATGTATCTCTTCTGTGCTGAAGTGTATTAAATCTTTGCCCCGTTTAAAAAATTGTATTGTTTTCTTTGTTTTAAACATGTTTATTTATTTTTGGCTGTGCTGAGTCTTTGTGGCTGTGTGCAAGCTCTCCTAGTCGTGGTGAGGGGGGTCCTGTCTAGCTGCAGAGTGTGCGCTTCTCAACGTGGAAGCTTCTCTTGTCGCAGGGCACGGATTCAAGGGCGAGTGGGCTTCAGCAGCTGCTGCACGAAGGCCGAGCACGGGCTCGGGGTGGTGGTGCGAGGCTTAGTCACCCTGAGGCATCTTCATTCCTAGACCAGGGACTGAACCTGTGTTCCCTGTGTTGGCAGGCAGATCCTTAACTACTGGATCACCAGGGAAATCCCGGCTTCTTTTCTTATTGTTGAGTTTTAAGAGGTCTTTGTATATTGGGGAGGTAAGTCCTTTTTCAGATACCTGTATTTTAAGGAAGCCCACCTTATCAATTATTTCTTTCAGTTCTTCTGCTTTGGTCTTGTATCTCAAAAGTCTTTACCATACCCAAGGCCCTCTGTTATCTATTAGGAGTTTTACCGTTTTTTTTGTTTACATTTAGGTCTGTGATCAGTTTGGAGCTAATTTTTGTGTAGTGTGTAAAGTCTGTGTCCAGACTGATTTTTTTTTTTTCTGCATGTGGATGTCCAGTTGTTCCAGAACAATCTGGTGAAAAGACTCTTTGCTCCACTGTATCGCCTTTGCTTCTTCATCAAGTATCATTTGACAGTTTTTATGTGGGAATATTTTGGGCTCTCTGTTCTATTCCACTGATCAATTTGTTTGTTCTTTGGTCTTGATTACTGTAGCTTTATCGTAAGTCCTGAAGTCAAATATCATCTCTCCTTCGGCTTTGTTCTTCATCTTTAAAATTGTAATGGCTCTTCTGGTGCTTTAGCATCTTCATATAAACTTCAGGATCAGTTTGTTGATCTTGACACAAAAGGTTGCTGGGAATTTGAGCCAGATTGCCTCAAATCTCTATATCACCTTGAAAAAACTAATGTTTTAACAATACCAAGTGTTTCTATTCATGAGCTTGGATAACTATTTAATTATTTGAGTTTATTTTTCTGGGTTTCGCAGTTTTCCTCTTATAGATCTTGTACATATTTTGTTAGATTTATTCTTATTTCTCTTATTTTTTTTGGTGTTGGGTTAATATAACCAAAGTAACTGATACTGGGTTAATTTCAATTTACAGTTGTTTATTGATGGTATATAGGTAAGCTATGGACTTTTCGATGTTAACCTTGTATCCTGCAGTCTTTTAATAATTGCCTTTTAAAAAGAGTTTTTTGTTTATTCTTTTGGATTTTCTGCTTATATCATCATGCTATTTGTGAAAAAGACAGTTTGATTTCTTCATTCTCAGTATGTACCTTCCTTCTTGTCTTATTGCTTTAGCTTGGACTTACTGTACAGTGTTGAAAAGGAGTGGTGAGAAGGGACATCCTTGTCTTGTACATGATTCCTGTGAGAAAGTTTGAGTTTCTTCCCTGTAAGTATGGTATTAAATGTATGTTTTTTGTAGACATTCTTTATCAAGATAAAGAAATTTCTCTCTATTCCTAATATACTGAGTTTTTAAAATCATGAATTGGTATTGGATTCGGTCTAGTGATTTTTCTGCTTATGTTGCTATGAACATGTGAGTATTTTCTTTGGCCTATGGATGTGATAGATTACATTAACTGATTTTCAAATACTGAACCTTGCACGCCTGAGATAGACTCCAGTGGTCATGGTGTAGAATTTATTTTATATATTCTTAGATTTGATTTCCTAATATTTTGTTGAGGGATTTTTGCACTGATACTCATGAGAAATATTGGTCCAAAGATTTCCTTTCTTATAATGACTTTGGTTTTGCTGTTTGGGTGATGCTTCTCTCATAGAATGAGTTAGAAAATATTCCTTATGCTTCTATCTTCTGAAAGAGATTGTAGAGAATTGATATGAGTTCGTCCTTAAATATTTGGTAGAATTTAGCAGGTAACCCCTCTAGGTCTTGTGCTTTCTATATTGGAAGATTACCACTTATTGGCTAAATTCCTCTAATAGCTGTAGGCCTATTCAGATTGTCTATTCTTGTCTGAGTTTTGGCAGATTGTGTATTTCAAGGAATTAGTGAATTTCATCTAGTTTATCAAATTTGTGGACATAGAATTATTCATAATATTTCTTTATTATTCTTTTAGTGTACATGCAATCAGTACTGATGGCCTCTATTTCATTTCTTATGTTAGTAAGTTTGTCTTCTCTTTTTTTCTTAATTACCCTGGCTAGAGGTTAATCAATTTTATTAATCTTTTCAAAGAAGTAACTTTTCATCTCATTGATTTTCTCTACTGATTTCCTGTTTTCAATTTTATCAATTTAATTTTCGTCATTTCTCTTTTTACTGTTTACTTTGGATTTAATTTGCTCTTCTTTTTTCTAGTTTCCTAAGGTGAAAACTGAGATGATCAGTTACATTTTTTTCTGTGCATTTAATGCTAAAAGTCCCTCTAAGCACTCCTTTTGCTGCATCTCACAAATTTTGATAAGTTGTGCTTTCATTTTTACTTCGTTCAAAATATTACAAAATTTCTCTTGAGATTGTTTGGTCTTGCATGTTTAGAAGTGTGTTGTATAGCGTCTAGGTATTTTGGAATTTTTCAGTGTCTTTCTGTTAATGATTTCTAGTTTAGTTTCACTATGATGAGAGAGCAGACACTGTGTAATTTCTATTATTTTCTGTTTATTACAGGATGTCTTGTGGCCCAGAATATGGTTTACCTTGGTAAATATCCCGTGTGAGTTTGAGAAGGCTGCACCCTGCCTTTGTTGGATAAAGCAGTCTGTGGATGCCCGTTACGTCCCGTTGACTGACAGTGGTGTTGACCTCAACTGTACCCTTAGTGACTTTCTCCTGGCTGGATCTATCCATTTTTGAAAAAAGGGTGTTGAAGTCTCCAGCTGTAATTGTGGATCAATCTATTTCTCCTGCCGTTCTAGCAGGTTTTGCCTCATGTAGTCTGATGCTCTGTTGTTCACTGCATACTTGTTAAGGATTATTAAGTCTTTTGGAGAACTGACTCCTTTATTGTTATGTAATGCCCTTCTTTATCCCTGGTAACTTGCCTTGCTTTGAAGTCTGCTCTGTCTGAAATGAAGTAGTGTCTGCAATTAATTCATTTGACTAGCTTTAGCATGGGTGTATTTTTCTCCATTCATTTACTTTCAATCTACACACATCTTTATATGTGAAGTGGCTTTGTTATAGGCAACATATTGTTGGATCTTCTTTTTGATCCACTCTGAAGCTCTGTCTTGTAAGGTGCATTTAAACCACTGATTTCAAAATGATTATTGATGTGTATGATTGCTATCTACCACATTTGTTACTTTTTCCTATTTGTTACTCATGTTCTTTATTCCTATTTTGTTCTTTTTTTTTTTGCCTTTTGTGATTTTAATTGAGAATTTTATAGGATTTAATTTTCTTTCCTTTTTAAAACATATCAGTTATACATTTTTAAAATTGTTTTTTAGTGGTTGACCTGAAATTTGCAATATGTTTAAAACTGATCCAAGTAGTTCACTTAACCATTTACCAAATAACAATATACCATTTCATATGCAGTGTGAGTATCTTATGAGAACAAAATCATCTCAGTTTCTCCCCTCTGTTTCTTATATTATGGCTGTCATTTATTTCACTTTTATATTAGCATGAATAAGCACATAAGTGTATGTACATACTGGAGGAGGGCATGCAACCCACTCCAGTGTTCTTGCCTGGAGAATCCCATGGACAGAGGAGCCTGGCGGGCTACAGTCCATGGGGTCACGAAGAGTCAGACATGACTGAATCAACTTAGTGTACAGACACATAAGTATGTATGTATTATATATACATACATGAGCGCCAAAGAATTGATGCTTTCAAATTGTGGTGCTGGAGAAGACTCTTGAGAGTCCCTTGGTCTGCAAGGAGATCCAACCAGTCCATCCTAAAGGAAATCACCCTGAATGTTCACTGGAAGGATGGATGCTGAAGCTGAAACTCCAACACTTTGGCCACCTGATGTGAAGAGCCGACTCAATGGAAAAGACCCTGATGCTGGGAAAGACTGAAGGCAGGAGGAAAAGGCGACGACAGAGGATGAAATGGTTGGATGGCATCACTGACTCAGCGGACATGAGTTTGAGCGAGCTCTGGAAGATGGTGAAGGACAGGGAAGGCTGGCGTGCTGCAGTCCATGGAGTCACAGAGTGTTGGACACGACTAAGTGACTGCCCAACAACAGGCTGTAAGATCAGTTAAGAATTAGAAAAATAAAAGTTTTTATTTTATCTTCACTATTCCGTTTTGATGTTTTCCCTTTATCTTTGTATAGGTCTAAATTTCTGACCTATATTATTTCCCTCCTTTCTAAAAGCTCTTTTTAATATTTTTTTGGTAGGAAAGCATACTAACAACACATTCCCTCAGGTTTTGTTTGATGAAATCTTTATTTCTTTTTCACTTTTGAAGAACGATTTTGCAAAATGTCAACTGGCCTTTTTCTTTCAATACTTTAATATTTTACTCTACTCTTTCTTGCTTGTGTGGTTTTTGAGAACAGTCCGTTGTAATTCTTATGTTTGGTCCTCTCTAGGTAAGTATGTTTCCCCTTTGGCTTCTTTCATGATTATTATTTTTTTAATCTTTGGTTTTTCTGGGCTTTGAAAATGGTACATCTAGGTGTAGATTTGGGGGCATTTATCCTGCTTGGCATTCTCTGAGCCTCCTGGATTTGCGGTTTGGTGTCTGACATGAACTTGGGAAACTTCCCAGTTGTTGTTTCAGACGTTTGTTCTGTTCCTTTCTCTCTTCTCTTCCTGGTATTCCCATTATGTGTATATTATAGTTTTTGTAGTTATCCCACAGTCCTTGGATTTTCTGTTTTTTCAGTCCTTCCCCGCCTACACTCCACATGGCCTGTGGGATCTTAGTTCCCTGCCCAGGGATTGAGTCTGCACGCCCTGCAGTGGAAGCACAGAGTTTAACTACTGGACTGCCAGAGAAGTCCCTGCCTTTTGCCTTTATTCTCTGTGCTCTGTAGCTTTGGCTATCTCCAATGAAACACACTCAGTCTCAGAGATTCCTTCCTCAGCTGTCCAGTGTACTAATGAGCGCATCAAAGGCTCTCTTCATTTGTTACCATGTTTTTATAAAAATCCCTAGTGTTTCCTTTCTTTCTCTTCTATGATTTGTATCTCCAAGCTTACACTTTCCATCTGTCTGATATGTGTTCATTTCATGCATTAGAGCCCTTAGCATAAGAATCATATTTGTTTTAAATTCACAGACTGATAATTCCAACCTTCCTGCCGTGTCTGGTTCTGTTCTTGCTCTGTCTCTTCAGAGTGTTTTTTTAGAGTGTTTTTTTTTTCTTTTTTCTTAAACCTTCTGGTGTTCCTTGGAGAAGGACATGGCAACTCACTCCAGTGTTCTTTCCTGGAAAATCCTGGGGATGGGGGAGCCTGGTGGGCTGCCGTCTACGGGGTGGCACAGAGTCGGACACGGCTGAAGTGACTGAGCAGCAGCAGCAGCAGGTGTTCCTTATAATTTTTCTTAGAGCTGGACATGAGGTACCATGGAAAAGTAACTGCTATAAATAGGCTCCAGTAACGTGGTGGGGTGGGGTGGAGTGAGGAGCATTCTGTAGGTGTATAAGTCTCAGTCTTTCAGAGTCTGTGTCCTGGACTGTGAACTTCAAAGGTGTTTTTCAGTTTTTCCCCTACTCCCTTAGGTGGGAGAGAGTGGCTAGGGTGGGCTGCAGTAGGTGTTTTCTTCTCCCCCGTGGAGAGCTAGAGCTGACTGGAGTCAGGTGTTTCCTCTCCCTGAGGTGAGTCAGGCTCCAGTAACCCTTCAGCAGACTCAGTTCAGTTCAGTCGCTCAGCCATGTCCGACTCTTTGTGACCTCATGGACTGCAGTATGCCAGGCTTCTCTGTCAATAGCCAACTCCCAGAACTTGCTCAAACTCATGTCCATCATGTTAGTGATGCCATCCAACCATCTCATCCTCATTCATCCCCTTCTCCTCCCGCCTTCAATCTTTTCCAGCATCAGGGTCTTTTCAGATGAGTCAGCTCTTTGCATTAGATGGCCAAAGTATTGGAGTTTCAGCTTCAGCATCAGTCCTTTCAATGAATAGGTAGTTCAAAAAATTGTTAATATCCAAAATACATATTAATAAACAGACAAAATAATCTAACAGAATAGGAGTCAGTGAACCCTTTCTGGTAAAGAACCAGATAGTAAATATTTTTGGCTTTACAGGACGGATATAACCTCTGTCACTTTCTAGTGAGTCAGCTCTTCCCATGAGGTGGCCAAAGTATTGGAGCTTCAGCTTTAACATCAGTCATTCCAATGAACACCCAGGACTGATCTCCTTTAGGATGGACTGGTTGGATCTCCTTGCAGTCCAAGGGACTCTCAAGAGTCTTCTCCAACACCACAGTTCAAATGCATCAGTTCTTTGGCAGTCAGTTTTCTTTATAGTCCAACTCTCACATCCATACATGACTACTGGACTATAGCCTGACTATGCGGACCTTGGTTGGCAAAGTAATGTCTCTGCTTTTTAATATACTATCTAGGTTGGTCATAACTTTCCTTCCAAGGAGTAAGTGTCTTTTAATTTCATTTCTGCAGTCACCATCTGCAGTGACTTTGGAGCCCCCAAAAATAAAGTCAGCCACTGTTTCCACTGTTTCCCCATCTATTTGCCATGAGGTGATGGGACCAGATGCCATGTTCTTAGTTTTCTGAATGTTGAGCTTTAAGCCAACTTTTTCACTCTCTCTTTCACTTTCATCAAGA